>CP092096.1:890000-1092500 GCA_029203775.1 Neoneuromus ignobilis | reverse complement strand
ATTGATGGAAATATAGATATTTAAAATGTACCCTCCTTTCGAACATTTGGAATACGTATAAAGTTTTCAGCTGCATGTGGAACAAAGATTGTCTTTGTCTATCTTTCTATCTTGTCCATCTATCTGCGAACAAAGACTGCTTCTCGTCAGCAACAAATGGACATTTTGGAGGCTACATCTAATTCAGAGAGATTATTATATGAAACTGGAATTTATAACGCTGTAAAATTTTAAAAAATGAAAATTTTTTAAAGTCTAAACTAGTTTTAAAACTTGAACGTGTTTTTATAAATATCGCATTTTCAAAATCGATAACTAAAATATTTCAAAAAATGACTGCATCGATTTATTTCAAATTT
The DNA here is from genome assembly GCA_029203775.1 of Neoneuromus ignobilis. Taxonomy (NCBI): domain Eukaryota; kingdom Metazoa; phylum Arthropoda; class Insecta; order Megaloptera; family Corydalidae; genus Neoneuromus; species Neoneuromus ignobilis. The sequence continues at coordinate 1,092,141 of CP092096.1, read as the reverse complement.
TATAGGCTTATACGAGGGTCGTTTGATAAGGATGGTTAATTTATTTATTATTTAATTTAATTAATTGATTAAATTAATTATTTTTTTCAATTTAGTTTTTCTTATTTTTTTACCATACTTATCAAACGACCTTCGTATATATACAACAATTTAAAATTTGGACGATAGAGTTTTTCCGTTGCAAAAATTTTTTTGTCGACTATCTAATTAAATTTTAACTTAAAATGTTCATCATTTTATTCCTAAATCGTTCAAAAACTATATAATTTAATGTATAAAATAAATCTTCATTTTTTAATTTCATATGATCCAAATCTGAGCAGCAGTGATCACCGCAAATGGTATTTTTTCAGAGGACCTATGAAAAAATTACCATATTTTTTTAATATTTTCTATTGAAAAAATTATGTAAACTAAAAATATACGTTTTTAGATACCCAAACATTTTATAGTGTTTGGAAAAAATCAAAATGGCACGTTTTTTTTGAACTCCTGACTGAGCATGACCGCTTAAATATACTTATTTTAATCATATTTTTTTTTAATTTGATTGAATCTTTTGTTGATCTTATTTTTTTAATAGAAATAAATATCTAATTAGAAATTAACTTTAGTTCCATTCAAAAAAATTTAAATTTTAACAACATTATTTTATTAATCGACAAAAAACACTTTTAATTGTATTTTGAAGAAGTAGAGTGACATTTTGTTAAAATAAAATTGATAATAGAATTTATATAAGATGAAAATGAAAGAAATAGTAGAAAATATTTTTAAATTTTATTTAAATTAAATGTATTTTTTTAAAAACAAAACAAATATTCTAATTCAGTTTCATAACATTTTTTTTTACTAAATTTAATTTAATCGTCAATACAATTTAGTATTTTTTATAAGTAACATTTTAATAAATGTTAAAATATTTTGTTTCATTCATTGAAATTGTCAGAGTTATTGAAATTCCATAAATATTAAACGTGTTTTTTAAATAAATCTATTCAAATACAATGTGAGCAATTAATAAATATCAAAATTAAAGCTGGAACATTTATATAAATGAAAAATTATTCGAAATTAATTATAATTATCGAAAATGTCTCCTTATAATTAAAATCTATTCGTAAATATTTCCCAATTGTCTCTATCGTTCATTTTCTCCTTAATATATCATTATACAGAAATATATTTATAGAAAAACATACAACAAACTTTCAAATTCGTAAAATACGAACGTAACAAAATAAATACGAGAGAAAATAATTACTTCTTATATTTCAAACAAGTTGAACTTTAACAAGCATTGCAATACAACATCAAATTAATGATATTTTTAATGAACGTATTTATATGATGTTATTTGAAAAAATAAAATAAATATAATGCGTTCATAAACAACACGCCTTTTTGTTTACGACGCACTTTTTTTCATTATTTTTGATTTAATATGATAGTAGCCTATTTTAATTAGAGAAGCTCTCGCAACGGTTTCATACAGAAAAGAAATTAATATTTTAAAACTCGACCAGTGTTTATTATTTAAATATATTGATATATTTTTTTTCGAAAAAATATTTATCTCTGTTTATTTGAATTTAGGATGATTTTCTTATACGAATTTTAATTAATTGAATCGATTGAAATTAAAAATCTATTTTAATCGATATTAAATTACAATATTAGAATTTTTAAAATATTTATCCTAAAAATGTAGGCATGTGATTTGATCGAACGATTCCATGAAAATATTGATTCATTCCAAGTCTCTGATATTAAAAATCTCTACATAATTAACTAGTATTACTTTTTATCACTCGAAATAAACGAATCGATAAGTACGAAAAATAATCAGATATTTTAAAGAGAGAGAATTTTCAACGACCCACTAAGCTCTATATTTGCATAAAGCGCAGACATAATGCGGTTATTTAATTCGGACTTAATTCGTAAACCGGGCGATTAAATTGACTTTCCTTTTTAAAATTTATACGCGTTCTAAAACATTTATTATGCTCATTACATTTGATGGTACTTTTACGACGCTATAGATTTAAATGTCATTTTATCGTTTTTGACTAAGAGCACGGACGTAACTTGACGAATAATGACGTATAATGAACTCGCGGGTATATATATATATATATATATATATATATATATATATATATATATATAAAATGCTTTGTTAATTTCGGTTACAAAACAAATGTACTTTTTACGAGCCGGTAACGTATAAATGAGCTGTAAAATTTCGACAGGACGACCACCTGTGGTTCCACAAAAGTTTTGGTCGTCGCGTGTACAAGTGGTCAGTCTTAAATATTTATACACACACACGCACACACATATATATATATATATATATATATATATATATATATATATATATATATATATATATATATATATATATACTAATCAAAATAATAGTAAATATATTTCATCAAAAAATATTTTTAGTTTATTTTTTACTAAAGAATTTATTGAAAAAAATCTGCTCTAATAACTAAAATAACTGCAAAACGAAAACATCTAATTATATTTTTTTACTATTTTCATCGATAATTATAGTAATATACAATTTAAAGTGTTTTTTGTCTTCAATTCTAGTCTTTGTTGAAATACCTAAATCATATTTTCAATCATCACATCTGAAGACACATACTGTGAATAAATAATTGATAATTCCTTTATAGCTTTTATATTTTTTTTTATTTATGAAATTTATGTTTTCAAACAATTAACTTTATCTTTTTTTAAAAAAAAAATTCTATTAATCTTATTCCAATTTCATGGTCAAACTTTTGAGATTTTTATATTGAAACCAAAGTACAAACCAGTTGTTCATTGTGACTAATTCTAGTCTTTTTAAAACAACTAAGTCCTTTTTTAATCAATGTATTGTATATTGTGATGCAATTGTGAATAGTTGATAATTCTTTTATTACTTTAAAAAAATCAAATTAAAAATGCAGTAAAACTTTAATACCAGATATGCAATTCTAAGTAAGGTGGTTATTAGTATTTCTTTTGGAATTGTAACAAATTCACTTTCACGCAACTGAATTATAACCTCAAATATTATAAGATGTTAAAAATTTTTGGACATTAAATTAATTAACATTTTTTAATATCTTGTAGTTTGTTTTTAAAATAAATGTACTGTACAGTTTTGATATTTCCAAATAATTATTATTTCAAACTTTTTTTATAAAAAATATTTTGTTGATAGTATTTTAATTTCGTAATCAAATTCATATGGAATTATACATATAAACTATAATAAAGATCATTTTCTAAAAAAAAACTGAATTTCTCATCTCATTTTGGTTGAATATTCATTTATATTATTAATAACAATAACATTGTTTCACACAAATTGTCACCCAAAACACTATAAGATATTAAAAAAAGGTTCAGTAGATCAATGTTGAATATTTTTTAATATTTTGTAGTGTCTGGGATGATGATTTATTTGTATGAAAGTGAATTTGTCAGTTCCAAAATAAATAGTAATAACACTCTTGCCTAGAATTTCACATCTGATGTTAAAATTTTACTTCATTTTTAATTTGATTTTTTTTTAAATGTACATCTTGTCCTTGTTCAACATTTATGTATATAATTAATGATAATAACACTTTCACACAAATTTTCACTCCCAACACTACAAGATATTAAAAATTCTTCAAAAATTCAATGTTAATTTTTTAAAATATTTCTTGGTATTTGGGGTGATAATTCAATTGTATGAAAATAAATTTTTTCCACATTTCTAAAACAAATACTAATAAGCTTCTTGATTATAATTGGACATTTAATGTTAAAGTTTTACTTCATTTTGAATTTGATTTTTTTTTTTTAAATTATTGTATATCTCATCTTTGTTCAACATTCATGTATATAATTAAAAATAATAACACTCTTTTAAACAAATTGTCACCTATAACACTCTAAAATATTAAAAAGTGGTCAAAAATTCAGTGTTGAATACTTTTGATTATTTTTTGGTATTTGGAATGATGATTCATTTCTATGAAAGTGAATTTTCCACAGTTTCAAAACATTTTTAATTTGATTTTTTTTAAAAATAATTGAACATTTTATCCTTGTTCAGCATGTATATAATTAATTATAATAACACTTTTTCACGCAAATGAGCTATTAACCCCAACTCTACAAGATTTTGAAAAATTTTCAATAATTCAATGTTCAAAAATTTTTTTTAATATCTTAAAAATTGTCATACCCAACACAAGATACAAAAATGTTCAATAATCCAATGTTCAAAAATTTTTAACATCTTATAATATTTGAGGTTATAATTCAGTTATGTGAAAGTGAATTTGCTACAGTTTCAAAAGAAATACTAATAACCTATCTTACTTAAAATTGCACATCTGGTGTTGAAGTTTTACTCCATTTTTAGTTTGATTTTTTTATTAAAAAAATAATTAGATATCTTATCCTTGTTCAAGATTAATGTAAATAATTAATAACAATAACACTATTTTAAACAAATTGTCACCTCCAACACTACAGGATATTAAAAATGTTCAATAATTCAATGTTCAATTTTTTTAATATCTTTCAGTATTTGGGGGTGGTAATTAAGTTGTATGAATGTGAATTTTCCACAGTTCTAAAACAAATACTAACAATCATATTGTTTAGAATTGCATATCTGGTGTTAAAGTTTTACTCGATTTTGAATTTAATTTTTTTTAAAAAAATAATTATACATCTTATTTGTTTAGTATTTATTCATCTCTTTGTTCAGTATTCATATATATAATTAATAACAATAACACTTTTTCACACAAATGAACTATCATTCCCAACTTTACAAGATATTAAAAAGATTCACTAATTGTTCAACATTTTTTAATATCTTGAGTATTTGGGATGATAATTCAGTTATGTGAAAGTGAATTTGCTATATTTCCAAAAGAAATACTAATAACCATCTTGCTTAGAATTTCATATCTGGTGTTAAAATTTTACTCCATTTGATTTTTTTTAAAAAATTGTATATTTTATCTTTATTCAATATTCATGTATGTAATTACTAAATAACAATAACACTATTTCACTCAAACGAATTATCACTACCAACACCACAAGTTATTAAAAAATGTTTAATAATCCAATGGTGAAATATTTTTTGATATCTTGTGGTGTTTGGGATGACAATTAATTTGTGTGAAGATGAATTCACCACAGTTGCTTAGAATTGCACATCTTGTGATGAAGGTTCTAATTTTGGAACGATTTTTACTTATTAAAGCTTTACTCTCTTTGTTTTTAAAAACGAATTGAGAGGCTATAATATGGTCATATTTGAATAAAGATCTTTCTCAGCTTAAAAAAATTCATTTCAATTTAATTCTCATCAACTTGTTGTTTGAATTTTTAATACTTAATGTTTACCATTGATTGAAATTGTTCTCAACGAGGATAATTTTTGATTATTTCATTTAAATCAGTATTTATTGTTAAAATAAACTAACCAAACTTAAAATAAATTATCTTAGATTTTAATCAAACGTGTCATTCACTCCAATTAAACAGTTTTTTTAATAATCAATTATGCTTTATTTGTAATAAATCAGAAAATATTTCAAATGATATAAAATATATAGAAGAGTAAACATGTTTTTCTTATGAAAACATATATATTTATATAATTTACATTTTCTTAGAAATTTTTTTTAAAATGGTTTAATATTTAAATAACAAATTATTTATTATTTACAAGAAATTATCGAATATTTCAAGTGATTTAAAATATATAGAATAGTAAATAAAAATTATTTTATTTAGTTCGAAAAACACAAGTGTTGTTTTATATTTAAACATTAAAAGGTGGAGCTTATTTTCTGACGAATATTTTTTTTATTGTGAATGACGTGTAGTAGAAGCACTAAAAGCATTTTGTATTCTCTATGTTTAAAAATAAATAAATAATATATATATACGTGTGAAAAATAAGTAAAATGTCTGCTTTCAGAACATTTGATGTACATTATTCGACATAAATGGGTAAAAATTACTTGAAATATATATATATATATATATATATATATATATATATATATATATATATATATATATATATATTATTTGATTTGATTTCCAACGTCGTTTCATTCTCTAGAGTGCACTCAAATTTCACTCAACCTTAAAGGGTCAAGTCGAAACTAAACTGAATTTACTTCCCTACTATAAAATTTAAATTGGTACGCACAACCCTTCGTTTAGACAAAAATGCCTCGAGTGTCCGCGACGTACAAAAAAAAACACGATTTGATTTTTCGAATGTACGGCAGGTAGGACCGAAACTTTTTCCCTAAAACAAGAGTTGAGAAATACTTCAAGTTTACATCGTTGCGGATGACATATTTATGTCGTTTGTTGTACGTTCGTTTCTCTGTGCGTGTACATGAACAATCGTCAGGTTTTACGTTTCCTCTTGTTCAACTTTTCGTGTCAGTTACACCTGTTCCTCGTACAAAAATATAAACTTACCTGTTGTTAAATATTGCTGTTCGGACGGATATTTTAAATCATCTTGTTTCAACAACTTTTCGTATGAAATAAGTAAATTTGAAGTTTGGTTTTAGACGCGTTTTTTAATTGAAAAGAATATACCTGCTAGATACAAATGCAGTAATTGATATAATAAATCATTAAGGGGTTATGCTCAGTCGGGAGATCGAAAAAAACGTGACTTTTGGGAAAATTTTTTGAGAACTATATCACGTTTTTCAACAAATGTTCAAGTATCTAAAATGAATATTTAAAACAAACTACATAATTCTTTCAATAAAACATTTAAAAATAAAATAGATATGGTCCTTCTGTAGCTTATTTTAAAAAATAGTTTTCTTTAAAAACATACTCCATATTACTTATAAAAAATACTAAATTGTATTGAAGATTAAACTGGATTAAATTTTTTGTTTAAAAAATAAAAAAATATATTTAATTGCAATAAAATTTAAAAACGTTTTCTACTACTTTTTTCATTTTCATCTTGTATAAAATCTCTTATCAATTTTATTCTAAAAAATGTTACTCTACTTATCCTAAAAATACATTTATAAAATGTTTTTGTAGATTAGATAAAATAATGATGTTTAAATTTTAATTTCTTTGAATGGAACTGAAGTTAATTTCTGATTAGATATTCGTTTGTGTAAAAATATGATTAATGGAAGATTCATATAAAATTTAAAAAAGGGTGTGTGTACTTATGCACGCACGCCAGAAGTGAAATTTCTTTACCGTAAAGTAATAAAAAGATAAATGGTCAAACGCATGCCTAAAACTCGTCACTTCCGTCGCATGTAAAATTTTTACCCCAACGCTTCTAAAGAAGTTTCACTTCAAAAATATGAGTAAATTGATATATTTAAGGGGCTATGCTTCAGTCAGAAAATCAAAAAAAAACGTGACTTAGGATTTTTTTCAAGAACTATACTACGTTTTTCAACAAATATTTGAATATTTAAAAGAAATTTACATAATTTTTTCAATAAAAAATATTTGAAAATAAAAAGATATGATCATTCTCTTATAGGTCTTCTGAAAAAGGAATATTTGCAGTGATCATTGCTGTTCAGATTTCGATCATATGAAATCAAAAAATGAAGATTTATTTGATACATTAAATTTAGGAACAAAATGACTGACATTATAATTTAAAATTTCGATTTTCGATGAAAAAATTGCTCGTTTGAGCCAATAAAAAAGAAACTATACAATGGAAAAATCCTTCATTCTAAAACTAGTTTTCTTTATCTATAAGTCTATAAAATTTAAAATAAATTGATGCAGTCGTTGTCAAGACATTTTGGTCACCGATTTTGAAAATTTAAAACTAGTTTTTTGTGAAAAAAAGTAGTGTACCTACATCTCTATTAATTTTAGTCGAATTAATTTGAAATTTTGAGAAAATATTATCCAGATATGATATTTACAGAAAATGTTAAAATCCAGCTTTCTGACTGAGCGTGACTTCTTAAGATAACACGTTTTATGTTACGAATGACAACTTGACGATGACAGACAACCTACTGGTTAAAAGTTCAAATCTCGACCATCAATCAAGTCAGTTTTTAATATAAAAAACTATACATCTTATTCTTTAATGTTTTTCTGTTTTTTGACTGACACATCTAAGTTTATAAAAACAGTACAGATAATTTATTCTATTTTCTAAACAGGTGATGACATAAACTAATTTGAAATTAAATATAACAACCGATTTTCTATTTTTAGAATGAAATTTGTATTATAAAAAAATAATTAGAGTCGACTTAATTCATTTAAACAAAACATGTTTAATAATTTTTTCAAATGTATTCAAAAGAATTAATAGGAAGTATTTATCATTTCGAAATATGAACACAAGGGTATTAGGGCGTTACACTTACCATACGTGAAAAAAAATCTTCAATATTTATGAATGTGATTATAAAGAGTTATTCGCCAACATTTGACCTTTATGTATAAATCAATGAGATGAAAAAAAGGTAAAATAATTTTTGTTTGTTGAACATCTATATCATCTGCGTACAAAAAGACAACCTTTCACTGTCGAAATATCGTTTCAAAAATATACTTTCGAAAAATATTTATTGTACGATAACTTTTCTTCTTTCTATTGTATTTAAATGTGTGTAAACTCGACCGAATAACACACGAAATATTTTTAAATATTCATATACATTCCGTATATAATATAATAATTGTAAATACTGTAATAAAAAGTAAAACATTACTGTAACTGCTGTAATTGTAGACAATTTTCTTGTAAATCGTAAATAATAAGATAATATAATAAACGCCGGTAAAGAAAGTGAGTTTGTAGTGCTGTTTACAATGAAATTGTACAGTGTGTAACGGATGGCCTACGGTGCGGAAGTCTGCACAAACATCTAATTATATTTGATGTCACAGCGTGTTATTAGTCAGTAGTCACTGACGAGGAGTAGTTGTCGTCGCATCGTTTAGTTACTACCGTAAAGGTGGAATCATTTGTCAAGGTTGCCGTTTCAGAAAGATATTTTTCAATAGCCACTCCTTTGGTCTACATTCTATGTTTAATGTAAATATTGATGTTGTTCTAACGACGAAATAATTTCGTTGAGTTTTAATAGACGAGTAGATGGAATGTGTGCATTGGCTCTCCCTGAATGGATAATAACAAGTTTTCGTCCTAAAATGAGAAATTAGTGAAGAGGCAAGGGGTGTATTTAGTATCGATAATAACCGTTTACTTACGAAAGAACACCTGTCGCCGGTATCGTTTCTACTTTCACTTTTTTGTTGTGAGGCTTTGGTGATGATATAACAACATTCTTGTGAATATCTTATATTTCTCAAAATGTTAAAAAGATTTTTTTCAAATATACATACATTATATTCAAATACACATATTTTTCAAATATATATATATAAATAAATATGTGTGTGATTATTTATTAACACATGTTTTGAAATATTTGCATAACAAAAACTTGTGTAACTCAATTTCTACCACATTCTCTAGTCTTACAACGTTGATAAATTATCAAATAACTACTGAAATTATTTCCTGGCATTAACATTTTATTTGAATCCAATTCGAAATTTACCTGATAAATTACAGAAAATTGAAAATATATTTTTTTAATTGGGATACATAAAGGTTACTTGTCTTGATATAATTCATATTTTAACTAATTTTAAATAATTTTCTGTTATTCAAAAATTGTAATAAAGTTCAAGAGTTTGATATATTAATATGATTTTGGAAAAAATAATAATCTTGAAAAAAATCAGTTTGCATTTTAAATTTTAACTCTGAATAAAAAAATCTTACAAAATGAACACCAGTGAATGGTAAATGGTATATCGTATGAAAAAATGGCTGAAAAATATTTGTATTGAGTGATGAAATTGAATCAATATTTCTTTTTTTAATAAACTTTTTAAATTGATATCTAAATAACTGTTGTTCATTTTACTTGATACAAATTTACAGAACAAGTTTACAAGATTTGTATGTATGTATATGTGTGATTATTAACACATGTTTTGAAATGTTTATTCGATAAAAACTTGTTTAATTCAATTTCTACCACATTCTCTACATTTAAAACTATTAAATCAATCAATAGATAAATGTTCAAATAACCACTAAAATTATTTCCTGGCATTAACATTTTATTTGAATCCAATTCGAAATTTACCTGATAAATTACAAAAAATTAAAAATATAATTTTTTAATTGGGATACTTTGGGGTTACTTGTCTTGATAGAACTTATATTATAACTAGTTTTAAATAATTTTCTGTTATTTAACAATTGTAATAAAATTCAAGGGTGTGATATATTCATATGATTCTGAAAAAATTATAATTTTTAAAAAAAAATCAGTTTGCATTTTAAATTTAAACCTTAAATAAAAAATTCTTACCAAATTAATACCATTGAATGGCAAATGGTATATCGTATGAAAAAATGGTTGAAAAATATCTTTACTGAGGGATGAAACTGAATCAATATTTTTCTTTTTAATAAACTTTTTAAATTTATATCTAAATAACTGTGTATTACATTGTGTAAAATTCACAATGTAATTTTACAAGATTTGTATGTATGTATGTATGTATGTATGTATGTATGTATGTATGTATGTATGTGTGTGTGATTATTTGATTATTTATTAACACATGTTTTGAAATATTTGTTCAAGAAAAACTTTATTGTCCTATACATGAATCCAAATATATTATATTTTAAGACAATTCTTTGCATATAGCTTAATGTGCTTAATTGAAAAAAGAATTGAAGTATTGAAAAAGAAAGAGTAATTGAGTTTTTATTTCAAAATGTTGATAAAAGATGAATTTATTCATAATGGCTTCTAAATTTATTATACAACATATTCAAAAGCCATAAAAAGGGCTTTCTGACGTAGAAAAAAACGAAGCAACGAGTAAATCATTTAATAAATAAAAAGAATATTATTTGTTTGATTAAAATTTACAAAAATATGAAAATTTTAAAAAATGGTCTTAATCACATTGGCTTCTGAACGGTTCAAAAATATCTGTTGTTCATTTTACTTGTTACAAATTTACAGAACAAGTTTACAAGATTTATGTGTGTATGCGTGTGTGCGTATATATATATATATATATATATATATATATATACATATGTTTCAACGCAATATACGTGACATTTATCCAATAAAACTAAATACATAATTGCCTATAGTGGGTGTATATATGTGTATATATTTCATGTGAGACTGTAAACACAATATATATACGTTTAATCTGAAATCGTGAAATACATGAACGAAAAATATGATCAGGTATAACAATACAATATATTGTGAACAACACTGCGCCTCAAATTACGAAATACAATCTATATATATATATATACATACATACATATATATATATATATATATATATATATATATATATATATATATATATATATGTATATGTATATATTAAATGTCTGACAAAGGCGTGGCTATTAGGTCTTAAGAGCCTTGACAGAGGTTATTCTTTTCATGGGCTCCGTATATCATAGGTGTGGTGCATACATATAAATGCATTATTGGCTAGAGATAATAATTATTACCTGGAATATCAGCTATTAGAATAGAGTGTAAGATGTAGAGAAATATTTAAATTGTTTAGTTCATATATATAGATAGACGTTAATAAATAATATGATTTGAAAAATTATAGTGATTAAGTTTATAAATAAAGGCAATAAGAGAACAGAAAATATTAATCCATATAAAAGCTATTAAGATAAAAGTTTAAAACAGGCTAGTAAGAGGTTTTATAGTTTAAATACTATGTAATTATCTATAGTGTTTAAAATTATTTTTTTTAAATATAAACACTTTTTTAAATTTTAATATTAAATGTGTTCAATAAATTATGTTATATATTTAAAAGTCAATGTAACTTATTTAAAATGATAAAAAAATCACATTATGTAGATTGAAACTGGTTGTAGTGAGATTTTTTTTAAATCCTAAAACATAATTTAGGTATATTTAATTTTTTACAATGTTATAAAAAACACAAACGTAGTATATTAATTTGAAAAATGTTTTTTAATTACTCGTTCACAATAGTTTGAAAAAACACTATTGTTTCGCGTACAAAAAAAGAATACCGACAGAGAAAAAAATTTAAATGATGATTGATGTTTGTAAAAAAAAATGTTTCCCTACATCAATCATCATTTAATTATAGTTTATTGAATACATTTACCAGCATAACACGGCTTAAAACTTGACATGTTTATAACTTTCTATCGTTGAAAAAGTTTAGTAGAATAAATTTGTCATTTTAATTTTGACTACGTATTATCAAAGACTTGTAGATTCGTCGACGAGGAAAAAATACGAATAAAAAAAAATAAATATATATTAATTCCACCTCCACGTAGAACGGAAAGTATGTGACATTGTGGCGCGACACAGTAACGCCAGTGAAGAATGATAAATTGGTGTTTTAAAAAGAGCATTTAATCTATTCATATCGTACCGCTGCAAAACTGTACCAGCCAAAAACTTGTCTGTGAACTTTTATCGTTCGAACAGCACACACACACACACACATACGAGTCGCCGACGAGAGCCGTTGTAGTCGGCTTATAGGCTTTTCTATGGTACGTCTTTGACAGCCCGGAAACTAGTAAATTATGACGGGACATAGACGTCGAAATTTTCAAATAGCGCGAACGTTTTATACCCTATCTGTATTTATTTCGAGATATTCGTTTCAATCTTAATATCTCTGTTGTTGGCGACACAACGTTATATATATATATATATATATATATATATATATATATATATATATATAAATTTCAATTGCCAAGGGCATCATTGTTGTCGGCTGTAATTCTTTTTGAATCATGGGCTAGTTTGTACAATTCTTTTTTATCTTGAAAACGAATTGGTTTGTTGTTTCATCTATACTTGTTTACTTGTAAATAATTTATTTTTAAACTGTATCTTACAACCATATCTCACACACATTTATTTATTTGTTATTTTTTCAATTAATTTCAGTTTTAGTATCTCATAACATCTTTAAAAAATCCTCACGGATTTGTTTTATTATTTAGATCGAATTTTCAAAATATTTACATATTTTTTTTATTTGATAACATAACATAAACTGTAAATATAAAATTTATTTTCATAAAAGCTTTCATACATCAACAGTTTGTATAAAAAATTGTTCAGTTGATGAAAATGTTTTTGTAGTGAAATTGAAATGAAAAACATATAGGGTTTCAACCCTATTCATTGGTTTGTTGTTTCATCTATGCTTGTTTAGTTGTAAATAATTTATTTTTAAACTGTATCTGACAACCATATCTCACTCACATTTATTTATTTGTTATTTTTTCAATTAATTTCAGATTCAGTATCTCATAACATCTTTAAAAAATCTTCACGGATTTGTTTTATTATTTACATCGAATTTTCAAAATATTTACATATTTTTATTAGTTGATATAAATGACTTAAACTGTAAATATAAAATTTATTTTCATAAAAGCTTTCATACTTCAACAGTTTGTATAAAAAATTATTCTGTTGTTGAACATTTTTTTGTAGTGAAATAAAATGAAAAACTTATATAAGGTTTCAACTCTATTTATTGGTTTGGTGTTTCGTCGATACTTGTTTACTTGTAAATAATTTATTTTCAAACCATGTCTGACAACCACATTTATTTATTTGTAATTTTTTCAACTATCGTAACATCTTTAAAAATTCTTCACGGATTTGTTTCATTATTTAGATTATTTTTTTTAATTTTTACCTGTTTCTTACTTGATATAAATGACTAAAACTGTAAATATAAAATTTATTTTCACACAAGCTTTCAAACTTTAACAGCTCGTAAAAAATGATCTTGTTATTGAACATTTTTTTTCTAGTGAAATAAAATAAATAAACTTACTTGATTCATTGATTGTTGTTTCATTTAAGTTTGTTTATTTGTAAATAATTTATTTTTAAATCGTATTTGACAACCATATTTCATCCACATTCATTAATTTTCTATTTTTTCAATTAATTTCAGTTTCTGTATCTCATAACATCTTTAAAAAATTTATACAAATTTGTTTCATTATTTAGATCGAATTTTGAAAATATTAATTTATTTCTCTTACTTGATATAAATGATTAAAACTATAAATATAAAATTTATTTCCACAAAAGCTTTCAAATTTCAACAACTCGTATAAAAAATTATTCGGTTGTTGAGAATTTTTTTCTAGTGAAATAAAATGAAAAAAACTTACTTAGGGTTTCAACCCAATTCATTGATTTGTTGTTTCATCTATGCTTGTTTATTTGTAAATTATTTATTTTTAAACCACATTTATTTGCTATTTTTCAATTAATTTCAGTTTCGGTATCTTATAACATCTTTAAAAAATCTTTATGGATTTGTTTCAGTATTAAGATCGAATTTTTAAAATATTCACATATTTCTCTTATTTGATATAAATGATTAAAAATGTAAATATAAAATTTTCCTTCGCAAAAACATTGCTATTTCAACACCTCATATAAAAAATCATTCAATTTTTGTACATTTTTTTCTAATAAAATAAAATGGAAAAAAATTATCCAGGGTTTCAACCCTATACATTGATTTGTTTTTCAATTATATTTATTTACTTGTAAATAATTTATTTTTAAACCGTATATGACAGTCATATTTCACTTACATTTATTTATTTGTTATTTTTTCAATTCTTGAAACATCTTTAAAAATTCTTTACAAATTTCTTTCATTATTTAGATCGAATTTTAAAAATATTTACATATTTGTCTTACTTGATATAAATGATTAAAACTGTAAATATAATTTTTTTTGCAAAAGCTTTCAAACTTCAACAGCTCGTACAAAAAATTGTCTAGTTGTTGAATATTTTTTTCTAGTGAAATAAAATGAAAAAACTATCCCCGGTTTCAACCCTATGCATTATTTTAATACTGGTATGTTGTACTTATAAGTACTTACACTTTTCGAAGTACATAACATTCTTGTACGAATGTTAATGGACCGGAAAAGATAGGGCACGAATATTTCTTCACATTGTATGAGTGTTTGGAATGAGGCCAACATTTTTGGCATCAAATCTACGAATACATTGAATAATGAATGTACATATATATATATATATATATATATATATATATATATATATACAATGGTTCAGTGCTTTTTGTATTTCTAATTTAAAAGCTTTTCTCTTTGTGACAGCTTCTGTGTTAAAATTTTATCGCTTTTTACGAAACTTGAATATATCCATTTTTATACATTTAAATAAAAAAATAAACTCAAGAAAAACCACAATTTTTTTTATTCATAGTGTAAGGAAAAAATATTTAATTTGAAAAAATGTATAGTATTCTGAAAAAAATAAAATATTGTTTAATAATCGACATTTATATTTTCATTTAAAATTTAATACCGTATTAAAATATCTCAATTTCTTTTCATTTATCAGTATGTATTTTTTGTTCGAGACATATTTCAATTTTTGTGGTATTTAATCTTAAATTATATAAAAAACTATAATTAGGTTTTCTGAATAAATATCAAATTTTACTTGGTATATAACAAATATTATATATATATATATATATATATAAAAATATTTCATAGACTTTCACTTGAATTTATTTAATCACCGTTAAACACTTAATCACAATAAAAAGTAAAAATATACCTACATAGTTGAAAAAAATGCAAATATAATTTGAAAATGAAAGTTAAGTAATAAAAAGTTATTTTATTGTTTTTTTTGCTATTAAATAATAAAAGTTGTTTGATTTCAAATTACTTAAAAACGAACACACACATATACATATTTATATATATAAATAAATTTTTATATAAAAAAAAACCTATTATTTTTAAATTGTGTAATATTCCAATGTTAAAGAAAGTAATAGAAATTCAGATTCAATTATAAAACCGTTTATTTTCTCAATAGAAATAAAAATAATAATAAAGAAAGCATTTCATTCAATTGAAAAAAATAATTTATTTTTATACCGTCTTTAACAATTTAAAATAAATAAATAAAAAAGCATTCCACTTACATGAACTAAATTGAAACATTTTCGAATAACATTCACGTCTGTGTATATGTAACTGTTTGTGTTGATAAAAGATACAGTTGTGCGTATGATCGTTCTTTAAAAAAAATTCATTGCATGAAATGTTCATTTGGATTCTTCAAAATGAGACGAAATGTTACAGTGGCTGTATTTGCAATTCAAGAGACATAGGCATTCATTTTCTGATTAGCCTAGAGCAACGTACAAATTGTACAATGACAGTACATATTCTGAAGTTTAGACAATTTCACAGAAACCATTGGCGGAACAGAGCAGCTAAATTTATATACATATATATATATATATATATATATATATATATATATATATATATATATATACTAAATTCTATAATTAGTTTATCACTTAATAGGTTTAATAGTACATACATTTTTTAAAATAAATTAATCTTATAACAAATTAGATATTCATATTTATAAACAAAAATAAATGATAAAAGAATATTAAAAATTGATAATTACAAAAAATGGATATTAAAGGAAATAACTATTTTAAAAAAAATTTTTCTATTTCACCCTGTTTTATTTTTTAAAATAAATAATATATATATACATATTTATATACATATATATATATATATATATATATATATATATATATATATATATATATATATCATCACAAATGTGACGCCTAGATTTATGTTTTATTAAAAAGAAGCAAAAGAAACTATATACATATTTCCTATTACATGTTTTCTTTTAATAAAACAAAATTCTAGGCGTTACATTTGGATGACCCTATATATATATATATATATATATATATATATATATATATATATATATATATATATATATATATATATTAAAAATTACTTTATAATAAAAATTGTCATTAAATTAGATTTATTTTCTATACACGTTGATATTTAATATTATTTTAAACAAAAAACTATTTTGCAAAATATATGTTCACTGAATTTCTTAACTAACAAGATAATACTTTACTGTAATTAATGTCATTAATAGTGTTCTGTTGAAACTAAAATGCCTATATTCGTGGAAATATTATCCTTACATCCTCATGTTTGGGTTTCTCTATTAACAAATAATATTTTAAAAAATAACAAATTCAAGAATATAAATTTATATATTCTTGAAATTATACTCTCTTTCTCTCTCTAACACACACACACACACACACACACATATATATATTTATATATATATATATATATATATATATATAAATTTAGTACATTTTAATTTCATATTATTTAGAGTAATTAATTCATTTCTACATTATTATTAAAATAGTTTTGAAACATTACTCGTATGTGAATCTTGACATTTATGTTTGTAAAATTTCCTAGATATATAAAATGTATTTAAATTAAATAATATAGAAAGTTTTGTATACTCACAAAATTATATTTAAAAATAACAACATATGCTATAATTTTTTAAAAAGTATACATTCAGGTCTTAATTCAATTATAGATTAATTTGTAGCCATATCTCTAATATGTCATGTATTTTTTTATATTATATAAATTTGTATGTACATATATATATATATATATCAACAGCATCTTTTTATCCACTGCTAGATGAAGTCTTCTTCCAAAATTTTCCACTTTAAGCATTCCAATATCGTTTCCTTTCATTCTATTTCAATGATTTTTTCATTTCTCGGTCTTATCTATCTATTTTTTCTAAACTGTTTGATTATGCTAGTTTATTTTTTTAATAAGCATGGCATATTTTAAAAAGTACTAAAGAAATAAGGTATATAATGATATTCATTTTTAAAATAACTATAAAGGAGTAATTTAATAACAATGTAATTAATAACTACGCCTCTGAAATGTCATCTAAAATATTTTCTTCTAAATATATATATATATATATATATATATATATATATAAATCAGCCTCCTTTTGTTGTATACGAATAAATAAATTTCTTTTAAAAACTAAAATTTAAGACGTCAAAAGATCCAATAGCTTTTTCATTCTATTTTAATTAATTTTTCTGTATCTCTATCTTTTCTGTATCTGTCTATTTTTTTTTAAACTGTTTGATTGTAGTAATATAGTTAATCTGTTGATTGTAGTAATTTATTTTTTTAATAAATATAGCATATTTCAAAAACTACTCAAGAAATAAAATATTTAATATCATTTTTTAAAAAACTCTAAAGTTGTAATTTTATCAAATTACTTGTTAAAAAGAGGCTGATGTATATATATATATATATTTAATAGAAAATATTTTAGATTAAAATTCACACACACATCAGCCTCTTTTTATATACTACTAAATAAAGGCCTCTTCCAAAACTTCCAACTTCAAACAATACAATATCGTTTTCTTCCATTCTATTTGAATAAATATTCCTTTATCTTTGTTTTATCTATCTATTTTTTAATCTGTTGGTTGTAGTAATTAATTTTTTAAATAAATATAGCATATTTCAAAAAGAACTCAACAAATAAGATATTTAATATCATATTTTAAAAAAACTCCAAAGTAGTAATTTTATTAAATTATTTTTTTAAAAAAATGTGATGTTTGTGTGTATATATTTATTTAGTGGAAAATATTTTAGATTAAATTTCAACGGAGTAGTTTATTAATTAAATTGTTATTACAATTTAATTAATAAACTACTCCTTTGAAATTTGATCTAAAATATTTCTTACTAAATAAATATATATGCACACACACATCAGCCTCTTTTTATATATTACTAAATAAAGGCCTCTTCCAAAACTTTCAACATCAAACAATCCAATATCGTTTTCTTCCATTTTATTTAAATAAATGTTCTTATACCTTTGTTTTATCTATCTATTTTTTAATCTGTTGATTGTATTAATTTTTTTTTTAATAAATATCTCATATATCAAAAAGTACTAAAGAAATAAGATATTTAATGATATTAATTTTTTTTAAAAATTATAAAGCAATAATTTAATAACAATGTAATTAATAACTACGCCTCTGAAATTCCATCCAAGATATTTTCTACAATAAATATATATATATATATATATATATATATATATATATATATATAAATATGAGTGTGTGAGAGATGTGGAGATGTATGTATTTCTTTCCACAGATCCACTCCACTCAACAAGAGTTCATTACATTATTCCGTCTACATATTGTGTGACATGTTCTACCCTCGACCCCATCGTACGAACAAATGATAAAAGACGCGATATTTCGACGAATATATCTGAAGAGTCTGTTCGATAAACCTACAAAGGCTTTGTTCTTATAAAGAATATATATATATATATATATATATATATATATATATATATATATATATATATAAAACGAATACATTTATATATCAAACAAACATGGTCGAATAAATCCGGAATCATTGCTGGCGACTAAGTCATGTTCTTGTGTGGCGAACGTAATGCACGCAATATGTTTTGAAACTAGTTTAATGAATGTGTATTAAAATCGAAAGTAGATCTATTATCTGATTATGTGACTTACGAATCGGTCTAGCGATTAAGTATACATGTTTATATTCAGATTATGTTTAAAAGAATTTGCTATTTGGAAACGGTGGATAATTATTGATCGATTGTTCGTTTATATCTTTTTTGTCGTGTAATGGTACAGTTGTGTAATACATAATCTGTTGTGATTATAAAAACTGAGACTTTTTAAAAGCTTCAATATAAGTAAACTAAATTCTTATCGAAAACCAGAATTTAGTTTTAAAGATTTAATATTCGTTTATCTAACGATTTTTTGAGATCTATTAATGATCCAACAATCAACACTTATAGACAGTCTCATATGTATATATAATTACATACAAGTTGATTTTCTTGTACGATTGCTTCAATAAAACTTCTCGGAAATATTTTGTCTATCGAATGACATTAATCGCCTCGAAATATTTTTATCGCATGTGATACGAAAACAAATCATCTTACGTATTCCTCAAACACACGAAGAGTACATTTTTTTCAATATTGAAAAATTTCAATTATACGTAACGTTTGTGTTGCGTCAACTCCACTAATCGTATATTTATTTTACGGAGTGAAATCGTGTTTTGAATAAATATGAATTATAATTATTCAAAATATATTATACAACCTTGCTCTGTCAATTTAATTAATGCGTATATTTATTCATATTTAGCAATTTGTATATTAAATTATGTATTTGAAATGGATATATACGAACAACCGTTCCGAAATTATAATAACAAAATAGAATATATAAATATTTCATGTATTGTTGTAGAAAATCTGTTTCGTCGTCCGTTTGGATTTAGGCTCGGTTTTGTCAAAATTAATATCGTGTAAAGTCATTTCCAAAAAAGCACATTAATGTAAAAAAATATTCATGGATATACATCTATAATCCGTGAATATTTGTTTAATTAAAACTTAATATAATCACACGAATATTTAATTACCTTCATGAAACACAAATGAATAATTTTCTCGTAATATAATTATCTCTTTTTCAACTCGGTTCGTATTTTCATTTCAAAAGAAATTATCAAATCCTTCTCTGTATTCGTACAACATATTTTTTTTGTAAAAAAAACAGATCAATTATTCCTTTATTTAAAATTATAGTCTCATCTAAATGTGACATCTAAATTTGTGTTTCGGTAAAAAAAACATGTGTATAGTCTTTTTTGCTTCTTTTTAGTAGAACACATATCTAGGCGTCACATTTGGATGATCCTATATATTTCAAGATATTTGTGTATAAATTATAAAATAATAGGATAGGTTGAATCAACAAATTTAATTTGTATTTTTTTAAATTTTTTATATTGAATATTCAACTTTGGACGATTTTATTCGATAAATAAATGATTACTCGTTCGTTAATTTTGGATTTTTTTTAAAAAAAAATATAAATTTTATTTCCATTAATATACTTTTTATTATTTACAACTTATTTAAAAGAAAGAGTCAACCCCCAGATAGAAATAGATTGAAAAATGATACAAAAACACAAATTAGTTTATATAAACAAGTCAAACAATTAGTCTTGATTTTAACAAAAACGCTCTGACGATGATGGCATTGCCATCGAAATGCGCATCAGCCGACATCATTATAAACAATAAGTGATTATTGAACACTTTATAACCATTGTAATGTTGAGGATAAAAATTAATTTGTGTTCCTACAATTTTTTGCCATCTTTCTATCATCAAATGAATTCCACGGTAGAAAAACGACTATTTTTTGAACCAATCCATTCATCAAATTAAAGTTTTTGAGATGCACATAGTGTGAAGCTCATATTAAATCGACCGAAATAAGTGGTAATCAGAAGGTGAAATGTCTGAAGAATACGCGGGGTGTGTTGAGATTTTCCATTCCAATTTCAATAATTCTTTTTTCACAGTCCTTGCAACATTTGTTGTGTATAATAATCACTTTATTCCTTTTATTCGCTATTTGTGGGTGTTTTTAACGCAATTCTTCCTTCAGATTCTGTAACTACTGTTGATAACGTTCAGTTGAGACAGTTTTATTTCGTTGCAACAACTTGTAATACACAACACTTTTCGAATCCAATCAACAACAAATCATACTCTTCTTTTCATTAATATTGCGTTTAAGTGTTAATGTTGATGGTGGTTCTCCAGGATCAAACCACGATTTTTTGCTTTTTAGGATTTTCATAGTAAATTCATTTTGTATCGCAGTTTTTCTATCAATTTGATAGAAAAACTGCTTTTTCTATGCCATATAAACAATGAAACTCAACTATTGTAGTGATTTTGAATAACCAACACGAACAGTTCATGTGGAACAAATTTGCCCTCATTCTGAACTTTTCTCATATTTGTTGTACAGTCGTAGATGATGATTTAACAAACACTCCATTTTTCAGTAAGTTTTTTAAGAGCTAGAGATGAATTTTCGTTTATTAAAGTCTACAATTCTGTATTCTTAAACTTTTTCGGCTGTCTTCGGCGTTTCTCGTTTTTTACATTGAAATCATTACCACTTTTGAGTCGTCGAAACCAGGTCTGTGTAACCTGTGACCCATGAGATGCATGCAGTTCCTTTAATATTTTAGTGTGAATTAAATATTAAAAAAATTAAAATCAAAATAAATTAACATATTTTTTTAAACATACAATGTTTGTTTTGAATTTATTTTTATTTAAAAAATGTAACAGCGTTTTTTTCAACAAGCTGCGCATAAATACACTATTTCCTTAGCCTATTACACCTAGGAAACATCATATTCCCTGCCCTTGATAGAAAGTAGTGCAGCCCGGTAAGATTTCGCAAAAGTCGTAATTGGCCCTTTCACTTAAAAGGTTGCACAGGCTTGGTCTAAATCAATATTTACACATTTAGTTAATATAACTGATTTATTGACATTTTCTGTAATATCTTGGTATGATTTTGCGACTATCTTCTTCTGATCAAACAAAAAATACGTGCCGAAAATGATTAATACAATCTATGATTTTCTATGACAAACAATAACATTTTGATTTGACTTGTCACTGTTAAAAACTTCTTAGAAATGATCCAGCTGTTAAACTCATCAATTTTCATCAAAATAATATGATATGATCTGTAGCTATGACCATCTGTTTCATTCCCTCAAAATATAAAAAAAATTCAAAAAGAGATTACTAAGTAGACAGAACAGAGATATAAAAATTCGTCCAAATAGACTGAAAGAGAAAAGTATTGAATCGATTAAAATTGAAAATTTTAAATTAGGCCTTTATACAACAGTGAATAAAAAGAAATTGATGATAATATAAAATATAAAACAGGATAAATTAAATTCTTATTTATTTATATAGTCTTTGTTATCAAATAAAGTTCAATTTTTAAACTAAATTATTTAGTAATATAGGGCCATCCAAATGTAACGTATAGATTTGTGTTTTATTAAAAAGAAACTATACACATGTTTATTTTTAATAAAACACAAATCTAGGCGTCATATTTGGATTATTCTATACAATAAACAAAATTAATAAAAAGATCTAATAATGAAATTTGGTTGTGAAAAATATAATAAAACAGTGTTATTAAATGAATAAAGTACTTTTTAACGATCAGATTGTTGACTTTTTAAATATCTTAATATCATATCCGTTTGTTTGTCAAACTAATGTTCTTTTTATACAACTAGTAGATTAAATATAAGTACCATTAAATTTTATCACATTAATATAAGTAGAAAATAATAAAATTCTATTAATTGCATATCAAGAGATATATTTTTCAAAATATTATTAAATGACATGTTTATATTTAAATATAAATGATATACAGCATCGTTTTGTTTATAGATGCTGAACAATGATTGAATAAACTTATAAAATTTTTATACGACTAGTTTTTTTTGATCAAAAATATAAACAGAATATTACAATTTACATAAAATAGATATTGTGGTTTTTTTCTCTTCATATTTTACTAACAAAATGTATTAGAAAATCATAAATAACTCATTTAAATTTGTGTAGATGGTAAGGAAATATTTGGAAATATTTTTGGTTTATGATTATTTTCGAAATTTATTGCTGTACACATTTTTTTTCTTCACATCTCTCTCTCTCTCTCTCTCTCTCTCTCTCTATATATATATATATATATATATATATATATATATATATATATATATATATAAAAGAATACATTAAAACGTCGAGTAGAAATCGTACTACTGTCCAAATGATAAAGTTCTTTCCTGTGCTTTTTTCTAAACGCGTTCGTCGAAACTTTAGTAATAAACTTAATTCATTGTTCCGTTGGCCTTGTAGATAGATCTCTCGCAAATTTAATTTTTGACGTGAGGTTAATAATACAAAGACCTTTATTGTTTCTTTTTTCTTGTTATGATTCAATAATACGAAAGAAATACTTGACAGAAGAATATCTAACAAATTAATTACACTGACTGAAGAGACGAAATAAGTAAACTGTTTTTTGTAGCAGTATCATTGAATCGTGTACAAAAATCGTTTGTTAAATAATAACACAAAAAAATATTCAAAGAAAACAATCATCGAGTGTCAATTAATTATAGATAGGTAATTAAAAAAAAAACTCTCTCACGATCGGTACGAAAAAAAAACCTAGCTGCGAATAAACACATGTACATAAAAAGTACTTTATCGATTGTTATATAACTCTGACGATTTGTCATGGGCTTTAGATGGCTCGTAACGTATGCTCGTAGTGATTAACGTCAACACTGATTAAATCGTGTATTTTATCTATTGTGAGGTGGCCGTCCGTATTCCTAAACTATACACGAACATTATCATCACGAGTCGTTGTCGGCCCGTTCTCCGGTTTCCCTCTAGCCAGTTCGTAACATAAACGCACAAAGGTTGATTGATAGCGCACTAATGGAATCTATTGTGAAAGTAACATGACGAGCTATAACATAACTTGCAACAATACGGCACCCACCGCTTATAACAATGTCATCATTGTCGTCGGACTCGCGTTCGAAAACATCTCTCTCGAGAATCGGCTGAACTGTTGTCAAAAAGATCAAGTTTATTGTACGAAAGAAAACTAACTTTCATATTCTCGACTATTTTTTACGCGTCATCTTTTATATCAATCTAAATTCAAGCGATTAGTTCTAAATCTAATTTATATATTTTTTTTCAAAAAAATATTTTACTAGAGATCCACATTTTATAAAATGTAATTCAAGTTGATTTTAAACTATACGAGGTCAGACAATTAAGTAATGCGACAAAATTCAAAAATCGAGTATATTTAAAAATTAAGGTACATCGCTGCGATCCCCTTCAAAGTAGTCCCCTCCCGCATCTATACACTTATTCCAGCGAGTTTTCCAGTTTTCGTAAAATTCATTGTGGGAACATTTGATAAAAAGTCAAAATGTTTTGACGAATTTTTTCATTGCAGGGTGACATGTCCGGTGAATAGGGCGGTTGTGGTAACGTTGCGATGCCTTTAGACGCCAAAAACTGAGAGACACTGAACGCACTGTGACAGGGAGCATTGTCGTGATGCAGAACCCAAGTCTTCGCGATCTCTGGACGCACTCTGAGCACTCTTTTTCGTAATTTTTCGAGCACATTACGGTAGAATACTTGATTTACGGTTTGTCCAGGTGGTACGAACTCTTTGTGAATCACCCCTTTGCTGTCGAAGAAGCAAATCAACATGGTTTTCACTTTGGACTTGCTCATTCTCGCCTTCTTTGGCCTTGGTGCTCCAGGGGACAGCCACTGTTGGCTTTGTCGTTTATTTTCGGGGTCATATTGAAAAAACCAACTTTCATCACCAGTAATAACTTTTTTTTTTTTAGTAATAACTTTCATCACCAGTAATAACCAGTAATAAATTTCTCTGTTCCATTTTCGTGACATGCACTACTCGCGCGTCGTTACAAAACACTAAATAGCTGGCGAAGAAATGATCGTACGAGGGTGGTCAAGGTCTCAATCGAGAGAGAAGGGATCTGCTATTACGGTGGCGGAGTTACAGGTTCGCAGTGTTACCACAGGCCGAGAAAAAAAATCGGTCGCATTACTTAATTGTCTGACCTCGTAGAATGATAAATTCACTTTGACACAATCAAAACATACAACATTTAATAAAAATGTTTAACACGTTGACGTAAATGCAATGGCCGTCCTATATTCTTAGTATTGTAAATAAATGATTAAAATGTATATCAGTGTTAAATCCAGTTTCCTTCTAATTTTTCCAATCTTCCTCCAAGTATGAATGATGAAATATTTCTCATTGAGTGATACAATCATTTTATTTGAATTATTCCCAAAATTGGAAACTGGTTGCGATCAATGTATTTGTAGAATTTAACGACGTGTATAGCCGCAAACATTTCATATATTTTGTCTCAGTCTCTTTTCAAGTGTGATTTTGGAAGTTTCAAAAATTTTGTTTGAAATTATTATTGGAAAACTTTTATAAAATTTGCTATTCTGCTTTTTTTGTTACAAATGTTTTTCGAAATTGAATTTCGTATCTCTAAATGAATTTTTGAATTTTTGTTATGTTATTATAAACTTTTATTCTTGAATTTTTTAATTTTGTATTAAAGAAAAATCTAGTTATATGTTTATAAAAATATATTTTTTCCTTTTTACTAAATTATTCTCACAAAATATCGTTATAATTTATACAGCTACCAAAACTTCTAGAGCTGTCTTTTGTGTATCAGAGAAATCGAGCTATTAAAAATAAATGACGGCTATAAACATCCATCATTTTTTAGGAAAATTTGTTAGAAAATATAATAATTTTATTTTGTAAGTATGAAATCTTGATCGAACTCCTCAGGAATCAACTAATTTAAAAAAAATGTTTTTGTCATTCATCACCGATTTCAAAGTGAGAGTCAACGTGTTAATAATCATCTAATATAAAATATTGTTCCATTCGAACGAATGATATGTTTATCTAGTTTTTTTTTACAAAAAAAATAAAAAACATTTTGAGATATGAAATTTTGATTTTAAAGAATATTTTTTTCATATATGTTCAATTATTGTCATTTTTAGTAATCAAACAATTATAAAATATATTAACAGTTTATAGAAATATTTATTTTAGGATTGAGAGTAGAACTGACAACTTTGTTTTATAAAATAATTGTCATAGAATTTTGATAAGAAAAATCGTACTGAGTAAACATTTTTATGTCTATCGTTGAAATTTAAATAAATTTTGTGTAGCGTTTTCCAATAAGCGCTTCAAAAATTTAAATGGAAATAAAATGAAAAGTATTTAATTAATTAATTTTTTTTTTCATTTTTAAGAATATTCTATGGCATTAATGGAATACAATTTCACTCATGTGACCACTATAACTTCGCTTGACATAGTGCAATCATTTAGTCTAATTTTCAGTCAATTTTTCACATAATTGTGGTCCAATTTCATAAATTACACTTTCAATGTTTATTTTTAATGCTTTTGTTGTTTGTGGTTCATTAGCATAAAACAATTATTTCACATAAGTCCACAGAAAATAATCCAATGTAGTTAAATCACATGAATATTGTGACCAATTTATGGATCCATTTTGTGAAATAATGGACTAATTAAACTTTTATTTCAATAAGTCTATTGAAGTTTTTATAATTTCTAAGCATTAGTTAAGTTTTAAACGTTCCATGATAATTTTCCAAATTATTCTAAGTTAAAATGTCAAAATGAGCTTAAAAAATTAAATATTGCTGCATATAGCTGTCAAAGTTTTAACATTCTTATTTGAATATTCTATGTACAATATTGTGTGTATAAACATTATGTATGTGTGTATAAACATTAATTAAGATGAGAATAATATTTCTTTACAGTAGACTGCCACACGCAAAATTTTATTAATATGATAAATTACATGATTTCAATTAAAGTTTATGAATTTAATTACTAACCTTACTTTTCAAAGTCAAATCAATTTCCCAATTAAACATTTAAAATTGAGTTAATGTAAAAGAAGAAAAGAATCACGGTACTTTTATTGAATACGGCATATTTCACAATTAGTCGGTTCGTAAAAAAGCCGAGTGTTTAATGATCGTCTAAACGTGGGAAAAACGTGTCTAATAGACGTATATAAAAATTAAATATATTCAAATAATGCACGGTCGTATCGAGCACACGTTTGTACTTTACCATAAATGTACATTGAATGAATAAGAAAAAAATATTTTAATGAAATTGTATCGCGTTTGTGATTGTTTATGTACATAGACCTCGACGTGTATGTTTCTTTGTAAATTATGTAGAGAATTCAATGACTTTGACGTGTGTATATGACGGACAAATGGGTTTGTGAAACTTTGGATATAATGTGAGAAATGTACAATGATCATTTATTACCGATATTCTTCGTAATGAAAATAATTAGAGTTGATATCAAAGGAAATATCTGTATGATTTATAAATAAAATATCAAATGTTAGAAAAAACATTTTATATTTTGGAATGCTTTTCTTATTTCCATGTTTTAACTGATTTTTTTTCAAATTTTCTCTCAACTTATTTCCGTATTATTTTTTTTATCAAAAAAAATACTTAAATATAATAACATCAAAGAAAACATATCGAAATATATCTCATTTTTCAACGAGATTTTTTCTTTCTATATTTTAGAATAATATTTCGTAGAAAAGAAAGAATAATCGCAATATATTTTTTATAAAACAAATCTGATTAAATATTTTTTTTTAATAATTCAAATGTATTTAAATTTTGTTGTAATAAATAAAACGATCGATTTCTTGCAAAACTAATCAAGTATCTATGAAAATATTTCAACGTTATTTACTTTAAATTAATGAAATAAATTTTGAATAAAATTCTCCACGCGTAAAGATAATTGAATAAATTTCTCGAAGCTCTAAATAATCAATCAATCAATCGATTTAGTGTTCTCGGTGTGAAATAGTGTCAATTTAAAATCGTAGTCGTTCAGAATCATTTCTCGGTTGTCTGTGCGAAATTCTGAAACGTCTTCTAAATTTTATTATCGCATATTTCGACTTCGTTATATTCTATTGTCAAAATATATGAAATTTATATAAGTAACGTAATTAAAACACTACAAATAATAATTTCAGAGGTCGTACAGTCTCCTCGTGTAAATTTAAATAATTAATTTTTCAGACGTTTTATGCTACGGTGCTTGTATATTACTGATAATAATCCCACGCAATAATATATTCTTGTGAACGTTGACATTTCCAATTAAAAAAAGACCAGTGCGATTCGACTCCCACAACTTAATAGAGCAATTGCAAATATTTGAATACTAACTTTATGAAATACCTGTTTGTCTCGCGGTTATACGTCGAAAATATTATCTGTATAAAGTAAATTATTTACATATTAAATAAATTACATGTATTTTTTTTTCATTCTAATGGAATTAATCAACAAGACCATGATATTATTTTACAAGATGACAAGAATTATCATAGAGGTAGAATATTTTATGAATATAAAATAAACGTTATTAAATTTTATTTCATTATTAATTAAAACACAAAAACATAATTGTTTCCTGTAAAAATAATAAGCAGTATAATTAAATTTGTATTAAAATAAATTAGAAAAAAATGGACACCTCTTCTATAATAACCTTTGTTAATTTTTGTATTGTAATTAATTATGTATATAAATAATATATATGTTATTACAGTTTTTTATAGCCTATTGTTTATATATATATATATATATATATATATATATATATATATATATATATATATATATATATATATATATATATTGGGATAAGAAAAAAGACCTTTTACAAATTGAAGTATCATTTTTAAATTGTCTATAAATCTTTTATTAAACCGAATACAACAATACCTCGCATAGTCCGGCTAATCGATTCCATTGATTAGCCAAACTATTTGAAACCGGACTAATCGAAACACTAACTACATACATAAAACGTTAATTGATTCCAAACAATTTTTTTCCTGTTTTGCAGTAAATAAAACGAGTATAATATATATTTGTATGTATCAACAAAACAAAAAATAGGGGTTTATACATTCATTTTCAAATGGGTTTTTAATGTGCATTTACGATTTCGTTTTTTTATTTATTATGTTTTCATAATAAAGGGGGAAAATTGAAAATTTGCGTATAAAAATAATTTTATGTGTTAATTTTTTGTGATTTTTTCAAGAAAAAATTTTTAGTAGGATTTTTTTCAAGTAAATTTTTTTTCTTTTGGAAATTTCAAACAGGAATATAGTGAAACCGGACTATTCGAGGTATTGCTGTATATGCCATTTTGATCTATGATCTCCTGTAATTTTTTAATATAGAGCCGTTATTCCATTAGTGTAGTACTGATGGGGTTTCTGGTAAAAAAAACAGAGATTAATGATTTTTACAGGTTTCTATTAAAATCAAGTTTACTCCATTTAGGGAGTTCTTAAGTGATAGTTTGACAGTGCAAGGTCAGAAATATACGATGGATGCATCAAAATTTCCTAGCTGAGCTCTTTCAATTTTTGTCGAGTTTTCAAAGATTCTTGATGGAAAACAATATTCTTTCTGTTCGATAAGTCCGTACTTTTTTCCTGAATCGATTGCTTCAAGTGCATTAATTGTTGAAATCAGAATCAACAATTTTGTCTGCTGGCAACATCTCATAGTGGATGACTATGTTCCAATCCTACCAAACACACAGGATCATCTTCCTTGGCTTCAGTTTGAACTTTACAATCGTTTGTGGTGCCTTATCTCATTTCAATCACGATCTTTTTCAAACATTATTATGATATGTAGTCCACTTTTCATCGCCCATTATCAGTTTTTTCAGAAATGACTCGATTTGGTTTCATTTCAGCAATGATTTGCAAATGGAAATTCGATCAAATCGTGTGGCATTTAAACATCGAGCTTCTTTGTATATTCAAGCTTACTCAAATAATTTAAAACTATTTTATGATCAATGTTTATCTTCCTAATTATATCATAGCTGCTAATATGTTGATTTTTTTCATTTTTTTGTAAAATTGCATCGATGCTTTCCACAATAGGCTTGGCAGAACGAAGTACATTATTTAGACCAGCGTTCTTTAACCTTTTTAAACCTACAGATGGAGAAAATAGGAGAAATATTTCACGGACTGGCTAACGACTAAGACAGAAATAACAACTGATGTGGATAGTATTTTATTCATTAAATCCAATGTTATAAGATTTCAATTTTTAGCTAGTGCGATGTCTGCTGCTGCTTAGAAGTTAGAAATTTTGAAATACGTGACTGGAGCACTGTTTCTGAAAGAAGTTCGATTTCCCTGTTTGGTTTTTATTACTGACATGGCTGAAAAATTCTTTTCACAGAAATAGGAAGTCGAAAAAACGACCAACAATTTGTTAGCTTTATAATTCAGAGATGGAAATCCTTTTTCGAGTGATATCCAAAATTAAGACAATGATTGCATTTTATGTCTGGACACCCGAGTGACATCAGAAGACAACTCGATCAGTTTTTCTTTTTCATGAGGATCAAATACGTACGATTTTACATCTTCCAAGAAGGGATTATTAATCCAGAGATTATCTTTACGACGATCCTCATTTTCAAACAAGAAGTTATTAAAGTTTTCAGCTAACGCCCTTAAATATTGACTTATTATGTTGAATATGACTTTCTGGTTGACATCAGCAACAATCAAAAATTCTCCCAAAAATGGAAACATTTCTATATCTTCCTCTTGTACACGTCTATCTCAGAGTTAACTCCTTTTTGAACGCATCCATTTTGTTTCTCAGTGTAAAAATATTTGTAAAAGACTCTTGAATTTTTGGCGGACTGTCGGGAAATTTCCACGATTGGCGGACCACAGGTTGAAGAACAGGGATTTAGATTATTGATAGTAAATGGTCATCCAAATGTGACACCTAGATTTGTGTTTTATTGAAAAGAAACATGTGTATAGTTTCTTTTGTTCCTTTTTAATAAAACACAAATTTAGGCATCATATTTGGATGATTTAATAAAAATGTTCATAATCATATTCAATATATGTTATTATCGAATCCTAACTAGTGAACACTCTTATTTATGGATGGTTCATTGATAATCGATAGGTCGTCGTACTTGTCTTCCATATTAGTTTCTCTATTAAATCAAAATGACACTTTTTCAAATCATTTTTGTACATAAAATGTTATACAAATTCACTCGACACAACTGTAAAAAATGCATTCACGTATGTTTTATGACAACGTACTAAATCCGTTCGAATGCAAATACGGAAATCCACATTGCACCAATTAATAACTGCAAACTACGAAATTATGTAACGGACTAACAAACAGTTAAACAATAACTGTTCGCCGAAAATTCCGAATCTCGTCGAAATGGTCGTGACAAGACGTGACAATTGCGACCTCGGATGCCGGATCTTTGTATGGGCGATGAGTACAAACACAGACATATATACAGCTGTCTTAATCACGTCTTTATTGCACCAATAAGGCAAGAATACCGTTGACTCAATGTTCAAATGTCAACCGTACGAATGTGGCCTTGTCTGTACACACACACACACATTTCAAACAATGATTCACTCAAGACACAAGACGGCAGCAATGTTACTTTACTTGATTTGAACGTCTTTTGTGTTCGGTGTTAATGGTTATGGTGTTATGCTATGGACAATTATGACGGTCTTCGAAGCAGTGATACGCGGTGCGTGTTCAACATGCTTTGAATATTTCTTTCATGAAGCCTACTTTTGTACTTGTAATGACAAGGTAGATCTGTTTTTATTGTTGCACGTTTACCAAAAATATATGTTTTCGTTTCAAAAGCACAAGACGTACAGTTGTTCCAAAAATATGGCTACAGTTGTTCCAAAAATACACAACTTTATGAATGACTAATTGATTATTACATAAATGAATTATCTTGTAATAACACAAAAGTGTTTAATAATCATTTTTTCCTATTAATATTGAATTGAGTTTTAAATAATTTCCGTTATTAAGAGTAAATTTTAGTGATTTATTACTCTCTAACACAATGGTTCTTATCCGGTGTTTCGGGGAACATTGGTGCTCTGTGAACTTAGAGAAAGTGTTCCGCCAAAATGTGAAAATCAGTGAAAAATTTAAAAAAAAAAAAACAAAAAAGCAAAAGTCATTGTTTATAGTTTGATCGTCTTTAACAATATCGATGAAATAAATCCTACTATAACACAACATTTAGCGTTATTAGAAGAAAAAATTGCGAAATACTTTCCCGCATTGAATATCAAAAATTATGATTGGATACGAAATCCCTTTTCAGCAGTCAACATATCAAGTTATGAGTTTTGGTTACAAGAAGAGGAAAATTCATTACGTTGTCAACGGATCGTACTCTCAAAATGAAATTTTCCGAAATAACAATTGAAACATTTTGGATTTCTGTTCAAACCGAATTGAAAACTATTTCTGAAAAAGCGAATAAAATGTTATTACAATTTTCAATTACGTACTTATGCGAGCTTGTTTTTCAACATTAACGAATATTAACACAAAGAAACGTGAAAGACTGACAAATATAGAAGAAGAAATGAGAGTAGCTATTTCACACATAAAACCAGATATTGAAAACATTTGTAAAAGTCATCAGACCAAAATAACGCATTAAAAAAATATGAGAATTTTCTTTATTTTTAATTTCATTTACTGATTATTATTTGCTATTGACTGATATGTAAACTGTTATGCATGTGATTTTTATTTATTATGCTATATAAAAAATATATACACTGTTTTATTTTACGACTGTGTTCTGCAAAAATCTTGTAAAATTATGAGTTCCGTGATTCTGAAAAGATTAAGAACCACTGCTTTTTTAATACAAATGAATTTTTATCTGCAACGCTACAATATAATTATAAATAATAAGTGAACAATAAGTGATTATTGAACGCTTTAAACTATTGTGGTGTTGGGGTTAAAATTCATTTATGTAAATTGCAAAACTTAATTCTGAATATACGTAATTGAAAGATAAACCTAGACCAAGACGTTTTTTGGACTTTAATAAAGGAGCTTTAATAAAGGAGCTTTAAATCATTGTTGAAATGCAATTCACACCAAAGCACACAATAATTAGCAGACAAGTTAAACATGTCACAATTTACCATGTATCGCCATTTGCAAAGATGGGTAAAGTCAGCAAGCTGAGTATTTGGGTTCCACACGATCTTAGGAAAAGAAAAAGCAGATCATTTTTTCGATAGCGACAAGTTCTTCTTTCAAGACAGAGGAACGACCCATTTCTAAAAATTGAATTTCAGAAGGCAGTGGGTTGATAAGGATAAGCCTTAAAGAAAAACCTTAAAGACGATAAGTTTTATGGAAGAAAAATAATGTTCCATGTTTTATGTGTGTTGGAATTGTCGTGGAATTATTCACTTTGAGCTTTAAAACCTGAATGAAATAATAAATACAGAACTGTACGTCCAACAACTTCAGCATGAAATCCGGCAAAAATTAGATCGAAAAACGTCCTGCATTCGTCAATAAGAAGAACATTATTTTCCTCCATGACAACACGAAGCGTCATACAGCAAGAGCAACACAGGAAAAAATTTTGGAGCTTGGATAATCAGTTCTCCTACTATCTGATTATCATCTTTTTCGATTTTTGCAAAACGCTTTGATGGGCACAAATTGTGGCACCAGATTTGAAAGTTTGTCGAAAACTTTTTCAAGTCAAAACCAATATATAAGAACTATCTAGTAAAAGGCAATAAGTCTTTACAAAAAATTGATTAACGTACAATTGATGTTTTTTTATTAAAAATTAAAATTGACATACAAAAAACAGAAATTATTTTTGACTCAACCCGATATTTGAATAATTATCTTCTTTGAATTTTATTTTTATGAACACTCGAGTCACACATTATACCAAAGACATACTTGTTTAAAGGGAAGAAATTTGAATCGATCCCGAAACTCGTTCCTCGCCTATAAAACCCATACGTTTACCGTGTAAATATTTAAATATCTCACACATCTAATCAATTATTGTCGTACACGTACTGTAGTGTCATCATTAACAATTAAAACGATATTTTAATTGTTCGTAAGATGTTAACGACATTAAATTTACATTTTGACGAGACAAGTACGACGAACAAACTGGAGCCGCGAGGATCAGGAAGTCGTTTAAAGTCATGTGAAACGACTACAATTATGTCGTTTAATTAACATACGCCATTATTCAGGTGGGCTCAAATAACTAATGTGACAGAACCGAGTCGTTTATATGACTTACAACTTTTAAGTGTTCGCAATTGAGAAAGTTTTTAGATATAATGGCACGGCTCGAAATCATCGCAGGGAAATGTTTTTAATTATAGATCGTTTATGGAGAAGGGAGTATTTAATATCATTTCGTATACTCTAGAAATGATCGTTGTAATTTAGAACGTTTGAAGTTTGCAATACTTTTTTTTAATAAAGTAAAATGATGAATGAAAGTTGGAAATATTTTTGAAAATAATTTCTAAATATTTATATTCATGGAATTCAAATTGTTTTTCAAGAATTGTTCAAACTTGTTTATTTTATCATTTAAATTGTTCTAATTAAAAATTTTCAATTCCATAACCAGTATCAATTTTTTCTCTTATACAGGATTTTCCAAATATGACACCTAGATTTGTGTTTCATTAAAAAGAAACATGTATATAAGGTGGTGTGTATAGGCAAACATGTGTATAGTTTCCTTTTTTTGATAAAACACTAATCTAGGCGTCACATATGAATGACCTTTTATATAAATGGTTCACAGGACAAAGTGATTAACTCCACTTTTTGATTTATTTTTAAATTTTAATACCAAAGCACTTTATTGTTGCTTAACTTTTTATATTTAAAATATATTTTTTTAATATTATGCCCAACACCACCCAATGGCAGGTTTTTTCAGTAGTGGAACAATAAATAATTTATTTCAAAAGTTAATGTCATTAACCCCATACTCTTTAATAAATAGTCGCTTATGGGAATTTAGTTAAGTATTTTTTAATGCAAAAGTAAAATTTCCCAAAAAAAATATATTTAATACATTAAGTGTCAAACTCACTTTGATTATTATTTCATTCACACCACACATATTTTATTATACCATATAATTGGTACAATATAATCAAAACTAATAAAAAAGAGGCACTGTTTCATGTAATTCAAATGACATATCAGGATTTTTTCTTGACAAAGCCATTAGAAACTCAGTTACTAACAGAAAGGTAACAGTTACAGTATTACCAATAAGTTAGCTTAAAATATATTGGATAAAATTAGGAAGGTCAAAACCCTATGGTATACTCTTTAATTATGATTTCGGCAAAAATGCAGAATTGTTAAGATATTTTTCAATATTAATGACATTGTAATATTGAAAAATATCTTAACAGGTAGATCAGTAATTCTGAAAATACAGATCAAACTTTGTCATATCCTACAAATAAAAATATGACAAGAGAAATATGATGGACCTTTTGAAATTCATTCCTCTTATTAAACATTGTTATTATAAAAACTTAAGATACAAATCGACATGATGGACCCCTAAATAAATTATATAGGTTGATGATTTTGATATCAACACACTTAAATCTAACCATACTAATAATAATAGTTGTAATTGTAACAGAATATTTATTGTTGATTTTTCTCAAAACCCTTTAATAAACAATTATGATATTGAATTTTTTTGTAATAATTTTTTTGGAAGATGAGTTCAATGGTATTGATTATTTTCTTTTTATTTTCACTTGCCAAATCGATTAATTCTCTCAATTATGCCAAAAATATTAAAAAAATAACGATTATTCTAAGAATATATAGTTTTTCAATAAACACTTTAGAAGTTTAAGTGGAAATAAAACAAAAAGTATTCCATTAATTAGTTATTTTTTTAAAAAATTTTAAGCACATTTGATGGCATTAATGATGGAACACAATTTCACTCAAATGACCACCACGACTTTGTTTGACATAATGTATTCATTTAAACCCATTTTTAGTCATTCTTACATAATTGTGGTCCAATGTCATGAATTACACTTTCAATGTTTATTTTTAATGCTTCTGTTGTTTGTGATTTCTCAGCATAAACCAATAATTTCACACAACCTCACAGAAAATAATCAAATGGAGTAAAATCACTTGTGACCAATTGATGGGTCCATTTCGTGAAATAATGGACTCATAAACTTTTGTTTCAATAAGTCTGTTGAAGTTTCTACAATTTCTAAGCGTTGCTGAAGTGTTAAACGTTCCATGATAATTTGCCAAACTATACCATGTTGAAATGCCAAAATGAGTTTAAAAAAATTCAAACATGACTGCCACCAGCTGTCAAAGTTCTAACATTTTTCTTTAAAACCCGTTTATTTTATGCATTATTTATATCGTTTGATAAAAGCTACATCTGTAATAATAAATTCTACAATATTTCTTTCAATTTAAATTTTAAAAGAAATGTTTAAAAAGATTACATATTATTTTATTAAGTTCTCTTTTATTAGATTCGTGGAATGAATCGATTTTACTAATGAGTGGCTTAGAAACAAATCCATAAACATACATTTACATTACAAGTGACATCAGACGTTCAATGATATCATTTTTGTTCAAGAAGAAACCAATTCGTACATATATATTTTTGAATATCGTAATTATTCGTTTTTTAATCTATAATAAACTACTATTTTGTTTACAATGTCATTTATATGAAATCATCATCTGAATGACTAATGATTTAAAATTAATATCTCATATAATCTGAAAAACTCCTTCTCCTTTGAAATATGTTTTGAAGTATTTACATATTTGTGACTCATTTATATAATATATATATATATATATATATATATATATATATATGTATATGTAGAAAGAGAGAGAGAAAGGAAAGAAACATTTTTATTTATAAAAAAACTAATTATTACTTTCTGACGAAGTTTAATAAACACATTATTACGTGTCTTCTGAAACATAAGAGATATTCATTAAAGCTCTCATAATAACTTTTCATATTTCAAAGTTTTCTTATAGTCGAATAACTTGCTCGAGTCTAATTTACATAAAATGCATGCATCTATAAATTTTATTCCAATTGAAAATTTTCATCAGTCACAGTTCAAAATGAGTTCTGTATTACTTTGTTCTAAATATAATTGAATTATTCTCGTGTACGGTTTTTTAATGTTGTTATTCGATTTTTGAAAATAATTAATGTTTTCTCCATCTCTCGTATTGAAAAATATTTATTATCGAATTTGTCACTGTGATGTATCTTACAAATATACTTTTATTTTTTTATACAGGGTTTTCCAATAAGAATGTCATAACTTTGATAGATGGTGGCAGCCATGTTTGATTTTTTTATAAAACTTATTTTGACATTTCAACTCAGTATAATTTGATAGATTTTCATAGAACTTTTAACACTTCAACAACGATTAGAAATTGTAAAAGATTAATAGATTTATTGAAACAAAAGTTTAATGAGTCCATTATTTTACACATTAAACCCATCAATTGGCCTCCAAGATCATGTGATCTAACTCCACTGGATCATTTTCTGTGAGGTTGTGTGAAATCATTGGTTTATACTGATAAACTTCAAACAATAAAAACATTAAAAATAAATATTGAGTGTGTATTTCATGAAATTTGACCATAATTATGTGAAAGAATGATTAAAAATTGGACTAAACGAATGCATACTGTCAAGCAAAATCGTGGTGGTCTTATGAGTAAAATTATGTTCCATTATTAATCCCATAGAATATGCTTAAAAATAATAAAAAAAATTATTAATTAATTAAATATTTTTTATTTTATTTCCATTTAAATTTCTGAATCGCTTATTGAAAACCCCTATACAAAATTTATTTAAAAGTTTTAACGCTAGACTTAAAAAAGTTTACTCAGTACGATTTTTCATATCAAAATTCTAAGACAATTTTTTTATAACTCGAGGTTATCAGTTCTACTCTCAATCCCCAAATAAATATTTCTATAAACTAATAATATATTTCATAATAAAATGACAATAATTGAACAGACATGAAAAAAAATATTCTTAATTAAAATTTCAAATCTCAAAATGTATTTTTTTTTTTAAAAAAAAACTACATACTTTATTTAAAAGATAACATGAGCTCTCAACATATTCGAAGCTTGATGGATAAAAATCTTTTTTATATGCAGAACAAATGTGTATTTTACATAGTTGCGAAATAAAAATGAACTGATGATACGCACACAAACAGTGAATTTATGGTGTTTATTATATATTTTATTATATAAATATATATATATATATATATATATATATATATATATATATATGTGTGTGTGTGTGTGTGTGTGTGTGTGTGTGTGTGTGTGTGTGTATGTGTGTGTGTGTGTGTGTGTGTTATGACAGATAAAGCAAGTCTTTGTTACCGAATGAACAAAACAAAAAAAATATATAAATAGCATATATAAAACCGTAATTCCAGGTGATTGTGAAAGTAATGCGTTTCGATGTCGTCGTACGATTTTTTCGTTCGTTCGCAACGCCTTCATTTCCAGTGCTCGTGCCCATCTCTTCGTTGTGACGATGTTGAATTTATTAATAAAATGTAAATTAAGACACCTTACGGGCGTTTTGCAACGAAGATAATTTCAGATATTTACATAATGGTTGAGTGTTCGTGTTCGTAAGCTGTGCAAATACGTGCTAATTGGCAATTTAAGTGTGACGCTTTTGATAATCACGCTCGATTAGAAACGACAATATTTTCAGCAGGAAAATCGGTTTCGTGTCAATAGAAAATCGAGCGATTCTTTTCCATTACTGGAAAACAGACAAGATATAAATATGGTACACGATATGAATCTATGAGATATTATTGACTCTTGATTGAAGTTTTATTTGATATTATATATTTTATTTGATTATAGAAATGTATTGACTATACACACCTATGACCAAAATAATACGTACATTTATTTTTTATTTTTAAATATAAATTAAAACAGAAAATATTGATATATGATTAACTTATTTTTATTTTATATCACTTCTGCAAAATGAATTTTTTCCACACCGTAAAAAATTAGAAATCCGAGCAAATATAAAAATAAAGAGAAAAAAAGAGTATGTGTACTAGAAGAATGGGGAAAAATTCCATCAAATTACTATCAAAAATTAATTTAATCAGCACCAAATAGGTTAGTAGCGGTGTTAAAAAATGAAGAGCGACTACCAAATACTAATTGATATTATGTAACCATTATATAATTAGATAAATACTAAAAAATATAAGTGACCTAATTTCGCTTTGAGGTGATTCGAATGACAATTTTCATTTATATTTTTTTATTTATTTTATGTCAATTTTTTTAATTAAATTTCCACATAATTTGAATAACATTTAAAAATAGTTCATTAAAAAAAATATTTTTTTTTTCTATAAAATGGAGCATAGTTTACTATATTTTATATTAAAGCATGTATGTGTCCGAGTTTTACTTTGAACCACTGTATGTATAGAAGTATGTATTAAAAAAAGGGTATGTGTACTTATGTACGCACGCCAGAAGTGAAACTTCTTTTCAGTAAAGTAATAAAAAGGTAAACGGACAAGCGCATGTCTAAAACTAGTAAATGAACAAATTCGTCAGGGTAAAGTAAGTAAAAAAATAAAGAAATTTAGTAGGGAAAGAGACGATAAATACATAGGATAAAAATTTAGGTAGAAAATAATCAATTTTTTGAATAAATAATATTAAGTAAGATGAATATTTATTTTCAAATTAAAACTTTTATAAAATTATGAATTATGAAAATTTATTTATTTTCGTTTGGAATTTCTTCGCTTCCAATTGAATGATGATCCGGTGGTGACTGAGTAGGTATGAACGATACAATTGGTTTTTGATAAGTAAAATTTTTGTGCAATAGACTTTGCCATCTTAAAACCTGTAAAAACATTTTTTTTTAATTACTATTATATTACTATTGTACAATATATAATATACAATTAGATCAATGTGTTGAAAATTAAACAATTAAAGGAAATACTTACAAATAACATATAACTGCAATAAATAGCATCTATTTAGATATTATTTATAGATAATTGATCATTTTATAACGCCACGTAAAATTCAATAAATCTTCAAATTGACACCTGAGAACAAAGAATTCATAATAATTTTAATATAACATTTTTTGATAGAAGTGTAGAATAATGTGATCATAATTATAAATAAAATTATTGTGAGAAATTGTTACAAATAAAATAATTTAACAACTTCATTGAATTATATCAATAAATTGCTTATGTTACCCATATGGCGACGACTTATACACGTAAGTGTATAATAATTCGATTATAACCGAAACTTATGAGTATTTTAAAAAAAATATACGAATTCTCAATCATTAATATTAAATATCTATCATTAAAGGTTATACTGTACTATTAGAAAATAGATTTAAAATTCATGAATTAATATTTTTACAAACAATGTAAAAAAAATAAATGTCAAGGCAAAACTATTTCGTATAGTTTGTCAAACGAAATAATTCACATATGTAAATTTCATAGGAACTTATGAACCTTCACAGTCATTAAAACACAATAAGATTGGTAATTTGTAAACATAATTAAAATGCCATGTAAAAAATATATAAACACGTGCCATGAAAAAATAATATTCAAATGTAGAATGTTTTTTTAAACGTGATAGAACTTTAAACTGAATCCGTACCAACAATTCTATTTAACATAAAAAAACATTCTTTGTATATACAGGGCGAGCAAAACTATTCGCCATATGGGTAACATGAGCAATTTATTGATATAATTCAATGAAGTCGTTAAATTAAAAAAACATTTTTTTTATTTAATTGATAATAAATATAATATTCATTAGAAAAAAATACAAAAAACAATAATTAATTCTATTATATAGTAGAAATTGTTACAATAAAAACAGTAGGTTACATTTGTGTTGAGAAAAAGTATTTGCCACTTTTAATATTATACAGGAGAAATATGAACATTTTTTTAAAAAAGAGTTTAATATCTCGTTTGTTTCCCTTTTCTTTTTACTATTTCATATAAACGATTTGACATTGAATAAATTATTTTTGTTGTTGCTTCCGATATTATATTTTCTCATTCCTTTTGAAGTAAGGATTTTAATTGTTTCTTGGAGGTAATATGGTGCTGTCGAATTTTTCTCTCTAATAAATCCCAAAAATTTTCTATGGGATTTCGATTGGAAGATTGTAGTGGTGTTTGCAGTATATGGGGAGTATTGTAGAGAACCCAAAGCTTCACTATATGAGCAGTACGCTTTGGGTTGTTATCATGTTGGAAGTAATCAGACACAATTTTCTAACATTTTATTTTAAATTTTGTTTTAAAATATCAAAATATTGAAACTTATCCTTGGTTTCGTCGATAAAAACTAGGTTATCAACTCCAGAAGCGGTCATCCAACCCCAACATCACCATGTTTAACAATTTTGTGTATATGATTCTCTTGCATTTCTGTATTTTTCTTTCTCCATACCAAAATTTTGGCATCAAAACGATAAATACAGAATTTAATTTTAACCTTGGTCTAAAACTCCTCATTACATTTATTTTTATAATCATTTGCAAATTGAAACCTTTTGGTTTGGTTCACTTACTTATAAGCTGATTTTTTTCTGCAGACGCGGTCGTTGTAACCAGCCTTTTTAAGAATTCTCCATACTGAATAAGGATGTGGTTTTTTTCCAATATATTTTTCGAACTGTCGTGCGATAGAGGACGAGCTTGTTTTAGGTTCGTTCTTAATAATAATAATTATATTACGTTGTTCATGTAGTGTAAGTTTGGATGGCCGACCAGTTCTTTGGCAATTTTCTATACTTCTTGTATCATTAAAGCGTTTTTTATACTTCTTGTATCATTAAAGCGTTTTTTATATCACGGACAGTAGTACGACTCTTGGACACTATTTTCAAAATCTCCTTATATGATTTATTTTTTTTGGTATAAATTTATAGTTATTTCTCTCTTGGGTATAAAAGATTATTTTTGTTTGTGTCCTATTTTTGAAATATCTTCATAAAACTCACTAAATGATGAAAACTGTCAACGTAAACTGAATGGGGAATCCTCGGAAAATATAAATATTTAGTTATACTGCAATGCTGTCACATTTATTTAATAAAAACTTTGATATTGTATGCCATTATCAATAAGTGATAAATACTTTTTTTCAGCAAAAATGTAACCTACTGTCTTTATTTTAGCAATTTATACTATACAATAGAATTAATTACTGGTGTTCGTTTTTTTCTAATGAATATTATATTTAATATCGAGTGAATATTTTTTTTTTAATTTAACGACTTTATTGAATTATATCAATAAATTTCTTGTTACCCATATGACGAATACTTTTTCACGTCTGTGTATATACATGTGTGTGTATGTATGTATGTATATATAAAGGATTGATAAAAGGTGTTTTTAGGTTTGGTAGAACTTTTTATAGGGAGTCAATTTAAAGTTCTATTACGCTTGAAACACCCTATATATTTAGATAAATGGATATTTTTACTCATACTTATACACATACACATATTTATTATTTTTCGTCTCTTTCAATTTATTGAACATGTGTATTTTATAAACTCGTATTTTAAATAGATTAATTAAATTCAAGTACCTGCTATACAACCGTACAATTTCAATTATATAATTAATTAAATTTCGATTATTGAACATTCTACGAACGAGAATTTATTTTAAATATATTAATATATCATCTATTGGTTAATAACCAATATTTGTTTGAACAAAGCTAGTATATAAATATATATATATATATATATATATATATATATATATATATATATATATATATATATACACGGTCGTGTAGCAACATTTTCATATCGGATACAAATCTCTGTTAATAACATTTCAATTACGAATAGATTATACGAAATTTATTATTCTATTGAAAATCACATCTATGTCATTAATTATTTCCAAACGACGAAATTACTTATGATACTGAATATCCGTTTCGAAAAATTTCTGTTTGCTTACCATGTACTACTTACGTTCGTCGAGTGCATGCCGTTTCTAAACATTGATTTCTATTTACTGAATCGACCGATTATTTCTTAAACATTATTTTTCAATGTGCTGATGTTCAAATTGGCTCCGGGTTAAATGTACACACCTTTGTCATATTTAGAATTTAAATAATATATAAACAATATTTCAAAACTATATACGAATTTTTTAACATAAATTCAGAAGTTAATTTGTTATTTCAGTAATCTATTTTATAGTAAATTAATTAATTAATTATTGCACGAGTGTCCTTAAAAAAATCTTATATAAGGTCATCTAGTAGTTTGACACTTAACGTATTTTTTAAAATTTTACTTTTGCATTAAAAAAAATACTCAACTAAATTCACATAAGTGTTTGAATTGCATTATTGTAACGATTTACTAAAGAGTATGGAGTTAATGACATTGATTTTTAAAATAAATTATTTATTATTCCACGACTAAAAAAATTGTCATTTGGTGGTGTTAAGTCTGAATATCAAGGAAATTTATTGCAAAAATAAAAA
Organism: Neoneuromus ignobilis; assembly: GCA_029203775.1. Classification (NCBI taxonomy): domain Eukaryota; kingdom Metazoa; phylum Arthropoda; class Insecta; order Megaloptera; family Corydalidae; genus Neoneuromus; species Neoneuromus ignobilis. Next base: position 1,047,779 of record CP092096.1, on the reverse strand, counting down.
GCTAAGCATCATTCAAATGCTTTGGTACTAAAATTTAAAAAAAGATAAAAAGTGGAGTTAATCACTTTACCCTGAGTCATCCAAATGTTGCATCTAGATTTGTGTTTTATTTAAGGAAACATGTGTATAGTGTGATATATAGGGAAACATATGTATAGTATCTTTAATTTCTTTTTAATAAAACACAAATTTAAGTCTGACATTTGGATGACCCTATACATATATATGTTTATAGAAAAAAATAAATTTCATTAGTAATACAGTAATACTTCGCATAGTAAGGCTTCAATTAGTACGGTTTAACTATAGTCCTGTTTGAAATATCCAAAAAACAAAAAAAAATATTTGAAAAAAGTCCTACTAAAAAGGTTTTCTTGATAAAAATCACAAAAAATTAGTACGTATAATTATTTTTATTTGTAAATTTTCAAGTTTTCTCTTTTGTTATGAAAATAATAAAAAAGAAAACCGAAATCGAATATGCACATTATGCGCAACGCATGCGCAGTTCTAGTTTTGTGATCTTTTTTTCTTTTTCTATTAGTTTTCGATTCGCAACTCTAGAGTAGAGTCGATTTTTTGATAATTAAATTTTAATAACCCATTTGAAAATGAATTTAAAATGTATTTCAAATGAATATATAAACCTCTGATTTTGTTTTATTGATATATACAAACATTTGAATATATTACCCTCGTTTTATTTATTGAAAAACATGAAAAAAATTTGTTTGAAACCAATTAACGTTTTTTGTATTTAGTTAATGTTTCGATTAGTCCGGTTTCAAATAGTCCAGCTAATCAATGGAACCGATTATCCCGACTATGCGAAGTATTCCAGTATTTATTTTAAAGAGAAACATTTTTTTGAATAGGGTACGAATATTTTATTTGGTCAGAATATTAATTGTAAATTTAAAAATATAAAGATTTATAAATAAATGTAATAGAGAGAAAGATGAGTATAAAAAAATGCTTTGAATATAATGTTAATTATTTGTTTATAAAATCTTATAAAATGCTACTTTGTTACTTTTTTAATAAAAATGTTCGAAATGTGTTAACTATATTCTTGGAAGAAAACCCTCATTAAAAATATTCTTTTTAAGAAAACCTCATAAAAATCTTTAATGTCCCAATAAAACTACGCCCGTGTTCTAGAATGAAAAAAAGGGAAAAAATCAATATTACCAGTACTCTTCATTAAAACCACTCGACTGCTTCGTCAAGTATATTAATTTATCTAAGACGATCGCTTCACTTGTAAAGTTGTAAAGAAGTTACATGCTTACTAAGCTATTAAGCTTGTTCACTACTCGTGATATATTCGTATTTTCTAAAAATATCTTTTGCGGAGACAAAATGTTATCATGTCCTTGACTCTCTTCGTCAAGTTCAAGTACAAGTCATATATTTACAAGAACCATTTCGTACATCTACCTGGCTATTCAGACGAAACGAAACAAATAAAACTTATTTGCTCGTAAAGGAACTAGTTTAAATTTCTCCGATTACCTTTTTTTCGTAGATTATTATTTACATCCTTGAACGGTTTAACTTCTGCTATGGAAGTCATTCACACGATATTATTCCACAATGTTGTCTTATTTGTACGGAGTGAGTGAGTGTGTAAAAAATATGTTGTCGTTTTTAAACGAACCGACAAGATTATGTCAAACTAGTTTGGTTTTTAATATAACGCCCACTCGTGTACTGTACGTTAATAGTGTACATCGGAATGAAATCTAATTTCATATCCAATCTGATACATTTATCTGATTGAAATTCATACACGTTGATTTATTTGCAAATATGTTCAGTAGACGTTTATGTTTTAAATAGACATGATTTATTGTAGGGTTTGTTGTCGAACCATCCATCGACAACATATAAATCTTTGTATCGGATTCTTTTTAATTTCGTTCTCTCGTCTTACTTTGTTCAATATGAATCGATAAATAAATCTGTTTGTTTTTAATTAAAGAAAAATTTTCAATTCATTACGAAAACCATCCATGTTATTTATATGTAATGCAGATACATAAATAATATTGATAGGAGCACGTGTCGAATTTTTCGAAATAAATAAATACATACACACGTCTATGGAAATATTCGTAAGGCGTTTAAATAATTGGTCCATTTCACTCTCAATGTATTTGAAAAACGGCCTCGTTAATTTGAAATATACTTTGTATACAGATCTCGTAAAGAATGTACTTCAGAATAAAATTCTCTGAATTGCGAAATAATGAGTTAATGACCTTTCAACGAAAAAACATTTAAGTATCTCTCGCAACGATTCGTATTTTTCATTTAACTTGTTTCAAGAAGTTTGTATCAGACATTAAGCTCATTGAAAATAAGCGCGTGCACGGATGATTCTTTCCCCGTTCTTTCTTCTTTTTTTTTGTAATTGTATCGAAGCACGCGAGCTAAGAATTCGCATCGATCAAATATTGATAGTAACGAGGCTCCAGCTTACAGCGCCCACGGGTCTTACCGACCCGACCAACGCGTCGAAACAACTTTTATATTTAGTTACGACGTTCGTACGATTGCATTGAGTGATTAAATACGCTTGCAGCATTCTGATCTGCACTGCTTTCGAAACATTGTTGTTCTTACTGATACATATTGTGGAAAGGATCGTTTCTCTTTATGCTGTAATGCAAATAAGGCAAGATTGCAAGTTTTTTTCACCCGTCCTTAAGAATGTTGGATAAAAATGGATTTAGACGACGACTATGCAAACTACACTTTTATTAAAAACTTGGCTGATCTCTGATATGTTTATGAATGTTTGCACATTTGCAGAAATATATGAGTTCAGCAGGCATACATAATGTACATACATACACATATATGTATATACATAATCGTACATTAACTTTTATACACTCGATTTTTTAGCTCAACAACAAAAAAACTCGAATAAGTAATCTAATAACTTTTTCAATATTTATATAAAATTAACTTTTTAGAATTATTGATTTTAATATAAAATATATATACAGTAACATCTCATATAGTTCGAGTAATCGGTTCCACTGATTAGACGGACTATTTGAAACCGGACTAATCGAAACATTAACTAAATACAAAAAACGTTAATTGGTTCCGAATAAATTGTTTTTCCTGTTTTTCAGTAAATAAAACGAGGGTAATATATTCAAATGTTTGTATGTATCAACCAAACAAAATTAGGGGTTTATATATTCATTTTAAATACATTTTAACCTCTTCAGGGACGATTTTTTTATAATGAGAAAAAATGATTTAATTTTTTGTTTTATTACGATTTATTTATTTTATATTAACAGGAATTAAGAAAGCAAGGAAAAATGGGGAAAACAATAAAAATGCACAAAAAAATAACGTCCACATTTGTGGCCTCTGATCGTTATTAGTAATTTATGAGTGAAAAGATTTCATACATTCCGGACATATCGGTTCTTCACATTTCTCACAAATGTAACGAATTCGTCTTGCACAATTTTTGTCGTGACATCTTGGAGGATTTTTCAGTTCCTTTATAATAAGTGTCCAATTATACTTAGGGTTATAAGAAAAAACACCAGTTGAAACGATAACTGTACACATATGTGTACGTTTATTAATTTCTTATAAAATAGAAAACAAACAGAAAATTTATTTTTTAAATTTACACAAATTATTGAAACTTAATATATTTTATATATCTGGTATTATATTTATAAAATATTGACGATTTGTTCAAATAATCAAACAACTTTACGCTATTTTCATATCTCTAACTGTATACTAGGAAAAAAATTATCAGTGTAGCCACACAATAAGATTTTTATTTTTCTTGTTGAGAGATTCTGTAGTGAATAATTTAACATCAAATTTTTATTCTTTTTGTTAATGACAGTAATTATAATTAGAAAAAAACTAAACGTACACTTATGTGCCATTATCCCTGAAGAGGTTAAATTCATTTTCAAATGGATTATTAAAATTTAATTATCAAAAAATCAATTTTACTCTACAGATGCGAATCGAAAACTAATAGAAAAGAAAAAAGACCACAAAACTAGAACTGTGCATGCGTTGCGCATAATGTGCATATACGATTACGGTTTTCTTTTTTATTGTTTTCATAATAAAGGAGAAAACTTGAAAATTTGCGTATAAAAATAATTTTATGTATTAATTTTTTGTGATTTTTGCAAGAAAAACTTTTTAGTAGGTTTTTTTAAAGTAAAAAATTTTTTCTTTGGAAATTTGAAACATGACTATAGTGAAACCGGACTATGCGAGGTATTGCTATACACCTGGGTCTGTTTTTATGCGGTAGATACGTTCCTCAGAAAACCGCATTAAAAAAATCACACAAAAGACTAAACTTATATTGAAAAATTAGGGATACGTTCCGTAATTTTCGAAAACTGCATAAAACCAAAGCTACAAAGTGAAATTACTCTAAAATTCGCATAAAAAATTAGGAAATAAAGAATGCTTAAAAAAAATCAAATATCTGCAGAAAATTGGTACAAAACAAAGCTTTTTTACTTTATTTTTTAATAAACTATCTACTTTTATTCAAAGTGATATATGTATATTTGTGTAATTTATTTTAGAATTGTTCATACATATTTTAATCATTATCGCAATAATAGCTGCACTATTTAAAATAAAAAAATAAACTAAATAGTTGCACTGTTTTCAAGACATGTAAGCCAAGCCTTTTTCCAACAGACATTTGAAGTGTGTGGTTTTATTCGAGTAATAGCAAAAACAACATGATTTATACAGCCAAAGATAGAAATTTTTTTCCAAGCGTCAGTTACTGTTTTTGACTCATTTTCTAGTTTATCCAAAATAAATTGAAAAGTACGTTTAACGTAATATTGTTGAAAGTTGCAATTATGCCTTGATCTAATAGCTGAATAATGTTTGTTGTATTGGGTGGAAAAAACATCATGTTTACATTCGGATGTTTTAAACATGGATGACCTGGTGCATTTTCAACAAAAAATTTGGCAGCTTCTTCATCTGCCGATGCAATCTTGCCCGTAATATTCACCTTATGCAGTGCATTCCTTTTTAAAAACCCGGTTAACCACCTTTTGCTAACCGAAAATTCCTTATCAGTTTGAGAAACGGAAGTAAATGGCTCTGATTCCTTCATTTGTTCATAAAATTTAGAAGTTTTTCGATGAATTAAATAATCGCTTAAAGAAATTCTTAAAAAAATCGTATAAAAAGATATTAAGAAGAAATATGAATTAAAATCGCATTAAAATAATCCACACAAAAACAGACCCAACTGTATATGAAAAAAGAATAATTATATCTTCATTTAATTCAATTACAAATATAGAATTAAATTTAATGATTTAATTATACATTCAGTGTAAATAGTTTCAAAAATTTAAAATTCTTAATATGTTCTTAATTACTGCTAATATATGAGTAATTATCAGACAATACTGAATAGTTTATTGTTAATTAGCACTCGGTTAAAATCTGTACGCACTAATAACCTAGTAATTAAATTATTTTCGGCCTTGTTTATTTTTAATTAATTACAATAAGTCATATATCGAAAATCTACTTCAGTGTGATGTAAAAAAACTTTTTCTTGAAATGTTGATGTCAGAATTTTAAACAGTAAAATTCGTTTTTATTACAAAGTACTACCAGTTTATGAATTTCTAACAATCGCAGTTTTAATTACGAAATCATGAAAGGTCAATTAAGAAGCTAAGTCGAATATTTCACAAATCGACCAAAAAAAAGATAAACTAATATAAGTGACGTCAAGTTCGCTAAGAAACTATTAGATCCGTGCCTTATTTACATAAAAACACCTGCGATAAAAATCTTCGCGTTTTTTTTCTTCTTCATTCAATCCGTTTTTGTACAAATTTAAATAAATATCTATTCGAATCTCCAGAGCAATAATATTTTTAGCAAGGTTAACTGTCGCGATTGAGGAATGTCACGACTTGTCGGCTTTTTTTGTAACGTTTTGAATATTATTTTATTTTGTGTATTTTTTTCTGTATACACAATATTGTAGAATTGTTGTTTGATATAATCTTTTTCGAACAACATAATAAATTATTTTTTATCTATTTTTATCGATTATTATTGCTTATAAAAATTAATTAACATTTAAGTAAACAACATCTAGTGTTAATTATTTTTTTTATTGTTTAGTACTTGTTCAATTTGAATAAATTTAGATTATTTATATTTTCAATTTATTACTAAAACCTCTATCAACTTATTGCTGGACGAAAGTCTCAATTAGATCTTAAACACATTAAATATGAAATGTCCGATTTCGAATCAATTTTTTTTATTATATCTCAAATAACTTTTGGCATATTCGAAAATAACACGAATTTTTAACTTATCTATGCATTCAGAAAAATTGCTCCAAGAAAGACAATTTGAAAGATAATCAAAAATCAAAACGTGCGTTTGAAGGAAGAAGATGTACCTTCACAATAATAAAAAAATAATAACAACTGTCAAAATGAAATATCAGAGATATCGACTGTTAAACTTAGTACTTAAAGAAATTAGACATTTCATATTTAATAATTTTATATTTACCTAATATTTTTATTATCCATATAATCTTTTATTGTAATTTTATAACTGTGATTTTACTTTTAAAATTTTTTCGGTTTTATTTCATTTTTGAGCATAGAACCATACTTTGATTTAATTATATACAACAAATTATTGTACATGGTCATCCAAATGTGACGCCTAGATATTAGCACTGTATGATGTTTACACGTCATGTCTTTTCAAAGACATAATAGCCTTTTTATTTTAATAGAAGGTTAAAATTTTAACTATAAATAGGTAGAAATTTCAACCACGTATTTACATTATTAAAAGTTATTATGATTTAGGGCGTTATTTTAATGTTAGATGTGCATTTTGGGCAAATGGAATGATTGAACCATTTTTTTAAAAAAATAATTGTTACTATGAATGCTGAGCAATACCAATCAATGTTAAATAATTTTTTATGGCCATAATTAAATGATATTGATGTGTCTAAAGATTATTTCCAGCAAGACGGTGCTACATGTCACACAACTTGAAAAAATATTCAGTTTTTGCGATCGAAATTTCGTCAACATGTAATTTTACGAAATACAGATTTCAATTGACCTCTAAGATTAACCGATTTAACACCATTAGAATTGTTTAAAAAAAAGATTCGAATCTATGCTAACAAGTTATAAATAATTAATGACCTAAAGAAGAATATTGGAGTTGTAATTCGTAAAATAAATCCAGCAACATGTCGAAAAATCATTGGAAATTTCGATATTTGAATTGGTGCCTGCAGATAGAGTAGTGATGGACATTTGAACAATATTCTGGTCCATGTGTAATTATACTTAATCATACTTTCAATAAAAAAAAATAACTTGAAAAAATTCTAAACAGTTTATATTTTATTAAAAAGAAACATGTAGACGCTTTTTTTGGATGAACCCTTTATTATCCATCTTGTTATGTTGATAAAATAGTTTTACAAAAATTTTATCAAAAAAATTATGGTGAATAACACAAAATATGTTTTATCAAAAGTAAATTACAGTTAAATTTGTTTATTATTTTGTATAATTTAAAAATAATCATTCTTTTAAAATCGACATACCAACACAACCTAAAAAATACATTGGTTGAAACCGACACCAAATGGAAACTTTTATGAGAAAGAACATGAAATGTGTTCTCTGCATTACAAAAACGATTGTAAAATTTTAATTCATTACATATAAAACTTTAATAGTTGGATGAACAGATGTTAAATGAAGTACAATTTAAAAAATAGTTTTTTCAAGTTATGTGTGAATTATCATTATTTTTTTAAAAAAAGAAACAAAAATGGGTTTTAATGTCTTTATTGGCATTGAGACATGCTTTTATGCATCCTTATGTTGTAAAAAGTTGCTATCTGACATCAAAAAGAAATATTACAGTAAGGATGTATCTTCACAGTAAAAAAACCAGAACTGTCAAAATGAAATGTCAGAGATATGGACTATCAAATTTAGTACTTCAGGAAATCAGATATTTCATATTTAATGATTTAATATTTTTCCATGATTCTATCATTATCTTTTGTCCATAGCTAATCTCATCCAACCCTCATTTGCACTATACTTCATAATTCCATTTCTTGGACCTTTGATAGGATCTCTTCCTGTATCTTTTTGTCCCTTGATTGTCAATCAATATATATATATATATATATATATATATATATATATATATATATATATATATATATAAATGTGTATGTGTGTATAAGTAAACTTCCCTCTGATAGAATGAAAATTGATCTAAAGTAGCCGCATAGTAGAGAATAACTAATGAAAGCAGGGTCATTACAGTAAACCATTCACACTTAATGTTGCATCGTCGGCAATTAGGCCAGGATATTAGTATTTATTATAGTCTGTTCAAAGATGTCAAGATAATGAAAAATAAACACGAAAATAATTAATTATATACGTAGATAGATGTATGTATTTTTTAAAAAAAGAATAATTTTAATACGTAGAGAAACACGGACGATATTTACAATGCGTACGGATGGATGAATGTGTACACATTAGTTTTCATTTAAAATATGTCATTAATTATCTTTATTCGAATTACATGCTAAAGGATTATATATCTGTTTTTCATTTTGTATAGATTAAAGTATTTTTTTTGTTATTGTAAAATATATGAATAGGAATTTTGAAAATCTCTTTTTAATTAATTCGTTATATTTTACATACACGTGTATATATATATATATATATATATATATATATATATATATAAATTGTGAATATCTTTTCAAAATTCCAGTAGTAACAAACATTTTTTATTAATTACCAGTTACTTATACAACAATGGACTATTTTGCAATTGTGTAACTAAAATATTGATATTTTGTAAGTGTTAAGTATTTAATTAATTATTGATAAATTATTGGAGGTAATTAATTTTCTTTGACACCATTTGAAAGAGCATTAAATCTACTATCATTTTTATTTTTTTTATTAATTTTGGATTTACTGTACGGTCCTGGTTTCGATTTTAATTGATTAATTATAAAATAAATAATTGATATTTATTACTGAAAAACTGTTTGAAATAACTAATTTCCGTTTACGTCATTCAAAAGGAAATTAAATTTACTAGTAGTGCTATTTTTTTCATTTACTTCGTGCTACACGTATGGCCCTGTATTTGATTTTGATAGATTTATTAAAAAAAATATAACTTATATTGAATTTATTGCCGAAAAACTATTTGAAATAATTAATTTTCGTTTACGTTATTCAAAAGGTGATTAAATTTACTATCATTGCTAATTTTTGCATTACCTTCGGGTCACTTTACAGTCCTAGTTTCAATTTCAATGGATTATTAAAAATTTAATAATTCATATCTAATATATTTCGAAAAAACTTTTCAAGATAATAAATTTTCGTTTACATTATTCATAATTAAATTTACTATTATATCTTATATTTTTCTTAACCTTAGCTCACACGTACGGCCCTGTTTTTTTTTATTGTTTACTTATAAAATAAATAGTTCATTCTTAATTTATTGCTGAAAAACTATTAGAGATAATACTTTTTATTTATTTCACTAAACAAGGCATTAAATTTACTATTACTGATAATTTTTTTCATTAATTTCGAGTAACATGTACGGCCCTTAGTTTCTATTTTATTTAATTAATTTTAAAATAAATAATCAATATATAATTTATTGCAAAAAAATTATTAGATATAATTAATTTTCGTTTTCGTTATTCAAAAGCTACTTAAATTTACTAGTTTTTCCATTAACTTCGAGTTACATGTCGGCCCTAGTTTCGATTTCAATAAATTAATTAAAAACTCAATAACTAATATTTACTATATTGTCGAAAAACTATTCGAGAAAATAAATTTTTATTCACACCGCTGGAAAGGACATTAAATTTATTTTCACATCTAATTTTTTTTATTAATTTTAGCTTAACGTACGACCCTGGCTTCCATTTTAATTAATTAATTATAAAATAAATAATCCATATTTAATTTATTGCCGAAAAACTATCAGAGATAATAATTTTCGTTTACTCCATTCAAAAGGACGTTAAATTTATTATTACTAATATTTTTTTTTAATAAATTCGGGTCACACGTACAGTACTAGTTTCTATTTCAATTAATTATGAAATAAATAATCGATATTTAATTTATTGCGAAAAAACTATTAGAAATAATTAATTTTCGTTCACGACTTTCGAAAGGACGTTAAATTTGCTATCATTGCTCATTTTTGCATTAACTTTAAGACACACGTACGGTCATGATTTCAATTTCAATGGATTAATTAAAAATTTAATAATTGATACGCGAAAAAACTAAAGGTAATTAATTTTTGTTCACTCCATTCGAAAAAACATAAATTTATTACTATTGATAGTTTCTTCATTAACTTCGGATCATAAGTACGGCCCTGATTTCCATTTCAATTAATTAATTATAAAATGAATAATCGATAGTTAATTTATTGCGGAAAAACTATTGAAATGATCAAAAGAGTGTTAAATTTGCTATCATTGTTAATTCCACTACACCTAAAGACTATTAGTGAAAACCGCAGTTATTTACAGTGAGTCAAAGTGAAACTCATACAGAGTTATGTTTCCAATAATTTTACACATACATTTTGATATAATAACAATTTTTTTTATTTCTCTTGGTTAAGTTCTTTATTAAGGTTATTTTTATTATATTGGAAAATTTCATTCGTAAATCAATACTTCTACTCCATTAAAAGTAACCATTTCTGAAAAATGAAAAAAATACATTAAAATGAAACTCATACAACGAATTACTCTCACTTGAAAACTGCTGTGTTAAGAAAGTATGCTCTTCAAATATGTGTTTGGTCACTTTGGTTATAAAAAAAAACCTATTGTTAAGTCGTTTGTAATCATTTTGTAAAAAATGTAAGTTGGATTTTCACTTTGAATAGACAAAGGGGACAATCATCGACGGACGAGCGAAAGTTAATGATTTTTCATTACAAAAATGGAAAAACTCTATAGAAAATTGGGAAAATAGTTAATAAAAGCCACGTTACAATGCAATCTGTAATAAAAAGATTTAAAAACGGCCAAAATGTTGACAACAAAGTCAGAAAGAGTCTCCGCAAAATTTTTAATGACCATGACGAGCGTTGGATTCTACGAAAAATTAAAGAAAATTCGAAAATTAGCACACCCAAATTGACTTTAGAAGTTAAAAAGAATCTAAATAAAAAATCAAGCTCACAAACAATTCGCAATATACTAAATGAAAATGGGTTTCATGCTCGTATTGCCAGGAAGAAACCTTTCATAAATCTAGCTAATCACAACAAATGGTTAAGCTTCGTTTGGGAATAAATTAATAAGAGTTTTGATTATTGAAAAGATGTTTTGTTGGACGAAAGCAAATATAATTTATTTGGATCCAGTGGGAGAATTAATGTATGGCAGAAACCAAATACAAAAATGTTTTTAAAACACTTACGTCCTACAGTCAAACATGAAAGCGGTCATGTTATGGTATGAAGATGTATGTCTACGAGAGGGATTGGAAATTTAATTTTATAGATATCATTATGAATGAAAATGTTTATATTGATCTATTAAAAAAAATTGAAAGCCAGTGATCAAAAACTTGGAATTTTACAAACATTTAATTTTTATCAGGACAACGACCCCAAGCACAAAGCTTATAAACTCGTAGTTGGTTATTATATACCTGCTCCAAGGTACTGGAAACACCACCATAGTCATCTGATATAAATGTGATTAAAAATCTATGGAATCACTTTAGAAGGTGCCATTAGAACACACACTATTATTATTAACAATGATTTAAAAAAGCGTTATTAGAAGAATGAGGAAAAATTGATCTACCTTATTGTGAAAAATTAGTTAAATCCATCCCGAATCGTTTAAAGGCTATAAAAATTAATAAAGACTACTCTACTAAGTACTAAAATAATTCAATCCATTGTAAATTTTAATTGAAGAAATAATTTGTTAGTTTCATTTTGATGTGTTTTTGAATGATTTTTTAGAATTCGTACTTTTTTTTGGTCTTTAAGTATTATTTTATGATTTATTTATTTTTATGTGATAAAAATATCCGTAATAAACAATTTAAGTCGAATATAAAAGGAATTTTTTGTTTATTTAAAAATTTATATACAAAAATTTCTTGAACGTAATACTGTATGAGTTTCACTTTGACTCACTGTACATGCCAATCCAATATAAAATCAGATGAATGTAACAATTAACATAAATTACTGGAACAAAAAAGATGTTAGCAGGTCAAATGAGTATTTCTTGTACTTATCAACAACCCAATAATGAAAAAACGAAAGTTTTGTGTTCAGTATGTCTCGCAATTTTTTTTTTGTTAACATTTTGACCTCTCGTTTAAACACTGAACACAAGGCCGACCCGTGAAATATTTACCTATATGTTTACCTTTTTACAAGCATGTAATCGGTACGTTTATTAAAATTTATCGCCACATACGTTCGTACGTATCTATTACCTTCAATTATCACTCTTTGTGTTTAATGTGCATTTAATCGTTGTAACTAATCGACTTTAAACATTGAACAAATTTGTCATTTTTTTTATGTACATATACAGGTAACGATTTTTTTTTATAATTAAATAAGAATTCAATTGTGATTTTTACCAAATACGTCTGTTTTCTAAATAAAGAGAAAGTTTTTGGTTATTCTTTTTCTTTAATTTATTCAATTGGCCAATACGTAACGCGGTTTACACTAACAGTGTATTAGACTGCATCTAACCTTATTGGGGGTATTTACATTAGTCAACATTCATACAGTATTCACGCCTATTACTACTCGTCTCACACCCTCTTATCACCAAAATCCCCCATCTAAAAAAAATAGTTTTCGGGTAAGAGCGTGTGAGACGAGTGGTAAAGGGCCGTGAATACTGTATGAGTGTTGACTGGTGTAAATACTCCCATTCTAAGCAGCAAAAGTGACAATTTAAGTGTGATTTAAAAATAAATTTTGCGTGATTTGATTAAAAATTATTTGTTTGGCATTAATTTGAAGATCTAAAATCAAAACGATCATCATCATATTTTACTTTATTGTTTCTATAAAGATAAAAATGCAACACATGCTAATATAAGGTTATGTGCTGTGTATAGTGGTGATGTTTCAATAGAACGACAGTGTCATAATTAGTTTGTTAAATTTCATTCTGGTGATTTTTAATTTCAACATGAATATCGCTCTGGTCGTCCAGTTGAAGTAGATGTCGACAAAATCAAAGCATTAATTGAAATAAATCTTAGCATGATTTGAGAGATTGCAGGTAAGCTAAACATATCACATACTAGCGTTGAAAATCATTTGAAATAACTTGGTTACTTTAATAACCTCGATGTTTGGGTACTATACGAACTTAACAAATTATCTTAATAAATGCATATCAAAAGCAAATATTCATCAAAAGAAGATTTTGTTATCAGTTTGGTGGGATTACAAGGAATTATGTTTTTTTGGACTCCTTTCAAGGAACAAAACAATCGATTCGGATGTGTACTGTTAACAGTTAACCAAACTAAATGATCCATTGTAACTAAAACGTTCAAAATTGGTGAATCGTTTAGGTGTTGCTTTCCACAATCACAATACCAGGCCGTATACATCTTTGGTCACTTGTCAAAAATTATTGGAGTTTGGTTGGGATGTAATGCCACATCCACCAAACTAACCTTACTTGCATCATCACGTAACCATTTATTCCATTCCTTGCAAAACTCTTTAAATGATAAAAGATTAACTTCCAATCAAGTTATCAAATGGTACTTGGATCAATTTCTTGCCCGGAGAGATCAAAAGTTTTTTGAGCACAGAATTATGAAAATGATTGAAAGATGGCCAAATGTAGTGGAACAGAATTAAAATTATTTCATTTCATGAAAAATTGGTTTTTCATTTACTTAGAAAAAACAATTATTTGCAACTCAATATTTTATACAGTATTAGGTATTTAATTTTTAATTAAATTAATTATTTAAAAATGTATTTATTTTTTTAGTATCTAGATAATTAATATATTTTATATTTTTCTATCTTATTATAAAGATTCTTTTTATAGAATCGAGAAATAGTAAGAAGAAATATGGCAAACAGTAGTGAAACAAAATGGTCAATACATTGTTGAATAAAATTATTTCATTCCTTAAAGAAATCGTTTTTTATTTACTTAAAAATAACATAATTATTTGCTAACTTAATATTTTATATAGCAATAGATTTTTAATTATTAATTAATAAGTATTTGTTTTCTTAATATCTATTGTAGTTAATTAATATATTTTTCTACCTTATTATAAAGTTAATTTTTATAGAATTAAAAAGTAATAAGAAGCTAGTGGAACAAAATGGTCAATATATTATTGAATAAAATTATTTCATTTCATGAAAAACTCTGGTTTTTCATTTCCTTAGAGAAAACAATTATTTGTCAACTCAATATTTTATACAGCAATAGGTATTTAATTTTTAATTAAATTAATTATTTAAAAATGTATTTATTTTTTTAGTATCTAGTTAATTAATTTATTTTATATTTTTCTACCTTATTATAAAGATTCTTTTTATAGAATCGAAAAATAGTAAGAAGAAAAATGGCAAAAGGTAGTGAAACAAAATGGTCAATACATTATTGAATAAAATTAGTTCATTCCTTAAAAAAATCGTTTTTTATTTACTTAAAAAAACACAATTATTTGTTGATTTAATATTTTATATAGCAATAGGTTTTTAATTATTAATTAATAAGTATTTGTTTTCTTAATATCTATTGTAATTAATTAACATATTTTTCTACCTTATTATAAAGTTAATTTTTATAGAATTAAAAAGTAATAAGAAGTTAATATATTATTGAATAAAATTATTGAAAACATCTTTCATTTACTTAAAAAAGATAATTACTTATTTGTCAATCCAATATTTTATATAGCAATGCGTATTATTTAATTTTCAATTAATTGAAAAGGTATTTGGTTTTTTAATATTTAGTTAATTAATATATTTTGTATTTTACTACCTCATTATTAGATTAACTTCTATAAAATTAAAAAATAATAAAAAATATACATGATTTGTGATATTTTTCAATAACATGTTTTATTTTTATATTATTAGCTGTTATTTCCAAAACACATAAACATAAATACTTTTTTCCTGTTGTAAAATACAACCGACAAAAACAGATCGTCGAGAAAAAAATCACCGAATTAAAAAACATTAACATATTTGATGTTTAGAACATTTAAGATGATTACTATTCGAAATTCGCTTTCGGCAAAACCGAGTACTGCGAATTAACATTTCCAATCCGTTCGACAGCGCGAACTGACAAAAAAAAATATAAAAATTAATACCAAAACCGACGAATGATTCCATCCCACGCAGTGTTTTAACCCTAGATCTACATCTAATATCCATAATATCCTACTAAATAATACACAAAGTTATTAACTACGTGATTTTTTTTAACCGAACTTTTTTACACGTCGACGAACGAACCACTACAGTCTGGTAGTAAATAAATAATTTCGTATTATGTTTTCGTACATACACACGCCCACGATTTCCATAACATGTGTATAATTAACTCTGGACGAAAATGTACATTTTTTTCGGTTCGTGTATGAAACGAAATTTAAAACATATTGAGGAATATCTTACGGACTGTCTTCGAGCAAATGGAGGCAAGTGTACGATACAGATCGGTAATTAATAGATATCGCACACGATCTTTGTGTGTGGTAAATTGAAACATTGGTGGGTGTTACATCTAAGTCATTGGAGTGTAGGTATTTAGACCCACCTTACATGTGGGCTGTAAACAAGCGCCAATGCATAGAGACATTATGATCGACGAATTATAGTTTTTCTTAATTCGATTGAAATTTGAGAACGTGTAGAAGAATATTTCTTAAAAAATCCCTTGATTATTATTTGATTTATAAAAGATAAGTCAATTACAGTTCAGCCCAAACATACTATGAACATTAAGGGGATATTCTAGTCTAGACGCACGAATTTTAGATGATTTTTCAGGCGCTATAAAAAAAACAACAAATATTTTTACTATCCATTTTTTAATCAGTTATTTATTGACATTTTAAGAGTATAAAAAAGTATTATTAAAAATTCAAAATTGAAAAAGGTACAGGCTGGCAAAGTGAGAACTCAAAAAAAAAAGGTGTCTCCTGGTTGACGTGGTTCCAACCCTTCCGGTCATCTGAAATAAATTTTTTGTTGAAATTATTGAAAAAGAAGATTGTAGTAGAATCCCCGCCTAGGGAAATTAAAAAAAATTTTTTTTTCTCAAAATGGTG
The DNA here is from genome assembly GCA_029203775.1 of Neoneuromus ignobilis. Lineage (NCBI taxonomy): Eukaryota > Metazoa > Arthropoda > Insecta > Megaloptera > Corydalidae > Neoneuromus > Neoneuromus ignobilis. The sequence goes on along the minus strand of CP092096.1, from coordinate 1,031,304 downwards.
GCAGTGTGAAAAAACATTGTCATTTTTTTGCCCTATTTTTTTCAACTTTCGAAATTTTTTAAAAATAGTAGAAAACAAAAATTTCAAAAAATCCTAGGCAAGAGCAATTACTGTTATATTGAGAAGCTCTGTACCAAATTTCAAGTAAATCGGTCCATTAGAACTTGAGATATCACGTCAACCGTGTCGAAAAAAGTAGTTTCAAGAAAAACGCGTTTAAAGTTGATTCGTTCCGGCCAGACCGGATTGGTTGGCGCGTCACAAAAATAGCTATAACTCCGAAAATAATTCGAATTTCGAAAAATCCTCTTAAGAACATATTCTTAAAGGTCTAAACTTTGAAAATATGCAAAAAATCGATTTTTTCGAAATTCTAGACTAGAATACCCTCTTAATTAAGTGTTCCATTATAACTTTGAGGTTAAATTTTCATTTTTTCATAGTTTTATTGATTTTCAATAATAAAAATGTTGACTGAAATTAAACTGTTTTATTTTTTTAGTACTAACTAGTAAATATTTCAAAAATAAACTTGAAAATATTATTCGAACACATGTTTGAGTTACTGTTCTTTTCTCAACATGTTCCATTTTAACTTTGAATTACTGTAGTTACTATCGAGTATAATTTTGTATGTGAAATTTTGGATATATGATTTTTTATAACCATTTTTCAAACATTTTGATCATATTATGTATTGTATAACATTTTAATATAATTACTGAATATTTTTATTATAACTACTGAATGTATTAAATATTATTCTCGATATTTTATTTTAATTACAGGTATGGAACTATACGATGCATGTCAATAATTAATTTTACCTAAGTTACTAGAGAGATGTAAAACGTATTGATTCTCCTCTATAGCTTTATAATGGAGTTATAAAATAATTAATAATTAATTTACAGGAAAATAGTATAACCTGTATATGAAAATATCTACTAAAAGAGATTTCCTTTGAAGTAAAATTTAAATAATTATTTGTTCATAGATGTTAGTTTATTAATTTTATACGGCATGATGATTTTTATATATTTACTATGGAAAATTCATCAATAATCACAATTAGAATATGTCTTTTATGTACTTACTATAAATGCTTCTATTGTAATTAAAATAATGTTTTAATTTTGAGAAAAAAAATATTTTCTTAAAAATTACAAAAAAACAACTTAAAATGAAACTCATACACTTTTTTAAATTTATGTTTATTCACTAATACATTAATATTAATATTTAATTCAGTATTTAGTGGAGTAATCGTGGTTGACTTTAACTGTTTTTAATCGATTTGAAATGGATTGTAATATTGGGCTCAATTTTCTCTCAATCTTTTATTAAAACGTTTTTTAAATCATTTGTATTAGCAATGTTTTTTTTTGTTATTGAAATTTCTAAATAGTTTCATAAATTCTCAAAATACATTTAAATCTAGCGATTGTTAAGATGTTTCAAGCACTTTTGGGAAATTATATGAGAGCCAATTCCATCCTTACATGCCATTTCCGTTATTAAAATGGGAAATCATAAATTTTATTTTTTTAAGCAAATGATTGATTCCTTTGTCGATCCATAGCAAAAGTTTTAAATGTAAAATTACTTCCAACACAGTTTCGAAACAGAGGACAAAACGAAAATCTAAATTTAAAATTGTATGTGTTTAAGAATCTATCTCAACACCATTTACATGCAATAATAATAGAGGAATGAGTTTCATTTTGAGTTGTTTTTTTGGTAATTTTTTAGAAATTTCTTTCCTCAAAATCAAAATATATTATGATTAGATATTTTAATTGCAATAAAATCATTTGTAAGAAGTACATAAAAGACATAAAAATATTCTAATTATGATCACTGATGAATTTTCCACAGTAAATATATAAAAATCATCATGCCGTATGAGTTTCACTATGATTCATTGTATCTGAAATGACTTCTTTTTCAAAATTAAAAATATTATCAAATGAAAAAATGTTTGTTTGAAAAATATATCTATTATCTAATATCTCTGTAATCAAAATGTTTTATAATATTTAAAAATTATTATAGAATATATTTGAGAAATTGTCAATAGATTTAATGTTTTTAATAAGTATAAATATTTTTATAACCTCAAAATTATTTTGATATATTCTTTTTATATTAAAACGTTTGATTATTTTTCACTAAAGCTTGAATTAATTCACTGATACCAAAAATCATTATTTTTTAAATATAATTCCAGATGGAAACGTTTCAAATTTCTCACAAATAATATTAAAACTATATATTAATAATTATAAAATTGATTTTTCAAATATCTCGTATGAATAGGTCATCCAAATGTGACGCATAGACTTGTGTTTTATTAGAAATAAATTTGTGTATAGTTTCTTTTTAATAAAACATAAATCTAGCTGTCACATTTGGATGACTTTATACAAATTATTCTAAATACACACACACAGAGAGAGATTTTATAAATACCTAATTATTCATTAACTATATTTCTAGCTAACATTAAATAATATTCATTTCTGTTTGTTCTAGAACTGTGACGAATTCATTCTAACACAAATTAATTTTCATCCCTAATACCACCAGAATATGTTATAAAGTATTCAATAATCACTTATTCACTTTGTTGTTTCTAATAATAATCGGCTAATGTGCATTTTAATGACTATGCCATAATCGTCAGAGTCTTTTTATAATAAAAAAAATATTCATTCCACATCAGCATTTCATATAATTATACATGTAGTTAAAACAGTTTTATGTATTTTTAATAGTTGCATCTAAGGAAGAAAATTAATATAAATATATGCACTTATCTTTATACGTTTTATAATATAGTACTTTATAAAACTTCTTCTGTGCTTTGCATATAAACGGATATTAAATATCCTATATAGTCTTATCTATGAATACTGAATTGTAATATTTTATGCAGAAAACTAAAGTAAAACCATTAAAAATATATCGAAATTTTATCTCCTCTAAAAGTGCACGTTTTAAAAACAGTATCTAAATTCATTATTCAATAAATAGCATGCTTTTTACTAATAAGAATTATATTTTTCTAACACCTTTTTTGATTATTAAATCTTATTTTTTATCTCTATATTTTAGAAAAATACATATTGTCAATAAATTGAATATAATTATATATATTAGAGTAATCAATATCACAGATCATTATCCTGTGTATCTGTATCATTTTTTTGGATATTCAGATTTCAATGCTCGAACCGAATACATTTAAAAAAAATCTCAGCAGAAGACTTCGTGAAATAAATCCGAATTGACTATAAATAAAACGGCGCTGTCACATTATGACCGATAAATTATTTTACTTGGAAAATAAACAACGAGCGCTTCTTTCAAAACAATACAGAGAGTATTTATGTTTTCGTACATTATTATTCCGAACGTACATTCGACATTGCAGTGGGAATCGAACATACGATTTCGGAACAGAACACACTGTCAGAGCATCGACCTTGTTTATACAAATCTGATGCAGACCGTACAGGTTTTGAATATTATATTTACTTAGCTTGGATCTTACTACATCTTTGTATTATTTTATATTTGATACAGAATTTCAACAGAAAACGAATAACAGAATGTTGTTTTATTACATACAGTGATTCAAAGATATAATGGAACAAGGTAAAAAAAATCATTTGAAGAATAGTAACTCAAATAAATATATATATATATATATATATATATATATATATTCGAATAAAATTTTCAAGTTTATCTTTGAAAGATTTATTTATTAGCATTAAAAAAATAAAACAGATAAATTTTAGTCGATTTGTTATTAAAAATTAAAAAAACACGAAAAAAGTAAAAAATAGCCTCAAAGATTTAATGGAACGCTTCATAAATTCATTATAGATCTTTAGATTAACAAAAATATTTCCTTAAATTAATACTTCGTTGTCAATCCTTTCTGTTTTTAAATTACTGTCAAGTGATTAGACAAAGACTTTGCTAATTTTCGGTAGAAAAGGCTCAATTTTACTCTATTTTTCGATTTTTGATTAGATATGGAATGTTTTTTTTTAACTTCTAAATAAATACATAAATATTCAATAAAATTTAGGTTAATTTAAAATTAGCTCTTATATAACTACTTTCATATTTCAGAAACAGCACTTCAGACTTCAGACCTAAATTCTATTGATCATGTATAGATTTATTTGGGAAAAAGTTGAAAAAAAACATATAATGAGCTAAAAATGACATTAATCAAATAATGGAGTAAAATTGAACCTTTTTTGCTGAAAATGAGTAAAGTTTATGCCTAATCTAGTTAAAAATCAAAAAAGATTACTAACTAAGTATTAATTTAAGATAATGTTTTTATTAATCTAAAAATATACACTGGATTTATAATATGTTCCATTATAACTTTGAGGCTGATTTTTTCTTTTTCCATAGTTTTTTTAATTTTTAATTACAAAAAAGTTGACTTAAATTTAGCAGTTAATTTTTTTTTCCTAACTAATAAATTTTTCAAAAATAAACTGGAATTTTTTTCAAATACTTGTATGAGTTATTATTCTTCAATTATTAGCTTGTTCCATAATAATTTTGAACCACTGTAGTTGCTATTGAGTATGAAGTTTTTGGTATTTTATTGATAAATGTTTCTGAGAGCATTTTTAACGACCACAGATCGTTGATTGAAAATGTAACTTTATCAATATATGTAAATGAATAATATTAGGTTGGCAAGTATCTCCCTTCCGCTTTTTTTTTTTTTTTTGTACATAGCTGCGAAATTCAAAAGACCAGAAGGCGGAAGGGAGATATTTGCCAACCTAATATATATATATATATATATATATATATATAAATATATATTTGATAAAAATAATATATATTTTATAAATCAAAATATATTTAATAACAAATCTTGAAACTCGAACAAATTCATTTTCATATAAATGAATTATTGGTTCAACATTTACAAAAATGTTCAATAACTGACAATGAGGTCTACCTATCTAAATAATATCCAATCTCAAAAAAACACAGTTATTAAAATATAATATAAATCAAAATAAAAATAGATAAAGAATAAAATAAAGTATGAGATCATGATTAATATTCTTTATAAATATTTCTTGGTTCAAAAAATTCTGATTCTATTTAATATTTTTTTATATAAGTTAAAATCAATTTCGAGCCAACGAATTTTTTTAATTAATATTTGTCTGCTAATAAAAATATGAAAAAGATTCGTTCGGTTTAAATAAAAAAATCACATTATATTATAAATATATATATATATATATATATATATATATATATATATATATATATAATATATATCGTTTAATAATTCTACTACTAAAAAAATATTATCTCTGAAATAATATCAAAACATTTATTTACCCTTTTGTCGGCATCTTTTATTGATTGTTTTAAATATTTGACTAGAATTAGTGATATTTATCTTCAGGATAAACATATTTTTTTAATTTCTTATAGTATTAATTTATTACTCTAGACAGGATATATATATATATATATGATCTATAAAAATAAAACTACCTAAAAACAATCTATATAAAATTCGACGAAGGTCATTTTTGAGAACGAAATCATTACATCCTGCGTTTTAGAATAGATAATTATCGAAATATCACAACAAATTTTAACTAGTTAATGAATTGGCAAATTTGGAAGGTCATCGAAGGCTGACAAGTTTTTTTTCTCTCAGTCGTTTAAATACAGTTCGAAAGACTCATTTCACCAACTGGTATATTTTTAATAACAATCTTACTGAAATCGAATCTCAAGAAATGACAACTGTTCTTGATTCCAGTTTCGTCGATTATATTTTAGGTTCAAGAAATAGTGAAAGTATCTCTTAATGTATTCGAAATATCATATTTTGAATTTCGTTTTTGTACAATAAAATTATGTATTTTTTCCTATAAACTATACACATATTTTTCTATATATCACCCTATACACATGTTTCTTTTTAATAAAACACAAATCTAGGCGTCATATTTGGATGACCCTATATATAAGTTTTTTAAAAACGTGATAGAACTTTAAATTGAATCCCTATTGAAATTTTGTCTAACCTAAAAAACACTATTTATATACATGTGTATGTATTTATATATAAAGGTATGATGAAGATGTTTTTTTAGGTTAGAACTTTTGATAGGGATTCAATTGAAAGTTCTATCACGCTTAAAAAAACATTATATATATATATATAGAGAGAGAGAGAGAGAGAAATGATGTACATATTTCTAATATTATTTTTTTCTTACAGGTACGCTGAACCATTTAAACGAGTTCAATATGTCAGTGAGTACAATTAAAATTCCATCATCTTAAATCTATTCACTTATAATTGAAAATCACGGTTTCACAATTTAGAAACGTAAATCATAGAATATTTAAAACTTCCATCTGCCAGAAGACCGTGAAATTTCTTTTCGTTCGACGATATTTAATTAAAATATGTTATATATATATATATATATATATATATATATATATATTTATATATTGAAAAATCTTACCTGTAGACCGTGATTCGATTCGCATTTATCGCGGAGAGTAGATCACAATAGGTAATTTACTAGCAGAGTAAGTAAACCGTCTGATCGTTTAGATTAGAAACTGCTCATAAAGCTTTCAATATTAATTAATTAAGTTCGGGTTGTAACAGGTAATACGTCTTGTTTAACATTAATTGGAAAAAGGTTTCATTGAAAATTAGTAACTCGATTTATATTACGAAACTATTTTCTAATATTAACAGTTCTTTTTTGTATTAAATTATATATTCGTAAAATAATTGATTTTTAATTACATAAAGCTTAAAATATTGAAAAAATATCTTTTCCAACATCAGTTAATTTTATTAAAAAAAATCACAAGAGTTAATCTAATTTTATGTCCACACCCTATTTTATTCTTTAATTATTTTCATTTTTTCCATAAATATTAAATCAAATTCGATATTAGAAAGAGAAAAAAGAAATGTATCAAAAAAGTTGTTCAACTTCATCACGAGCGTTATCATCTAGTCTTTAAATATTTATCTATTAGTTTCGCACAAGTGAACCATCATCTCAACACAAAAGGATATTGAAAAAGTGTTCAATATCTTTTAATATTGGATAGTTCATTTGTGTGAAAGTGAATTCGTCACAGTTCTAAAATAAATAGTGAGATATCAATTAAATTTTTTATCGATTAGGTTAGTAAATAAGCAATTGAGGTTTTCACTAATAAAATTTTTAAGTGTCATGGAATGTATCTAACCTTATTCTGAATTCGTTATGAAATTTGTCAGGTGATATTTTAAGCTTGATTTAGAAAGAATTTTTTTTTTATTTGGTTGAAAATTGTTTGGCATCGATTCGAAGATGGAAAATCAAAACGAGCAATTTTATCATATTTTCCTTTATTATTTTCATAGTGGAAAAAACGCAATGTAAGTTCATAGAAAGTTTTGTACTATGTATGGGTGATGATGTTTTAAAAGAACTGCTTTGCTAAATTTTGTTCTGGTGATTTTTCACTTGAAGCAGAACATCATTCTGATCATCCAGTTGCAGTTGATGACGACAAAATCAAAATATTAATTGAAACAAAACTCGGGAGACCACATATAAGTCAAATATATCACATGCCAGCATTGAAAATTATTTGAAACAACTTGGTTATGTTAATAAGCTCTGTTTTTGAGTACCATATGAATTGAAAGAAATTCATCTCAACAAATGCATAAATATCTGCGATTCACTCATGAAACGAAATGAAAATGATTCATTTTTGAAACGACTAATAACAGGTGATAAAAATTGGATTATTTAAAACAACTTTCAGCAAAAAATCCTGGTTGAAGCCTGGTGAACCGACTTAAAGCACATAAAAAAGATTTTGTTATCAGTTTGTTGGAATTACAAACCAATTGTATTTTTTGAACAGCTTTCAAAGAACTAAAAGATCAATTTCGATATGTACTATCGATAATTAATCAAATTAAAAAAATCGTTGCAACTAAAACGTCCAGAATTGGTAAATTGTAGAGGTATTTTTTTTCACCTTGACAATAAAAGACCATATATATTTTTGGTCTCTTGCCAAAAATTATTAGAGCTCGATTGGAAAATGATGTCATATCCACAATACTCAGCTGACCTGGTACCATCAGATTATTTTTTATTCCATTCCTTGCAAAACTCTTTAAATGATAAAAGTTTGACTTTAGATCAGACTATAAAATCGTACTTGATCAGTTTTCGTTCAGGAAGATCAAAAGTTTTTTGATCACGAAAATGATTGAAAGATAGTAAAAGTTAATGGAAGAAAATGGTCAATACATTATTGAATAAAATTATTTCATCCCATGAAAAAATCATCTTTGATTTACTTAAAAAACTCAATTACTTATTTCTTAATTCAATATTTTTCTTTAAAAAAAAACTATTTCTTATTTATATAATAAGATTTTGCTTCTGAAATAATCACTTTAGAAATATAAACTGAAATTTTAATTAAATTTAATAAATTTATAATGAATAAACAGTAAGAGAATGAATGAAAAATTCCTGAAATAATATTGTTCTTAACAGAAACATGTTATCATCAAAAACAGAAATATTTCATATAACATACAGTAATAATTGCAGCCGAGCATAAATTCCATCCTCTCCGAATCTATTTCAACAGAATATCAAGAATTCAATAAACACTCTTCCTACATTTTCACAAATTACATTCGAATGTGTGTGTGTACGTGCGTACGTGGCTCTGTTTTTATTCGGATGCTGCACGATGATTCGTGATCTCCTGTTCGTAATACTTTGTCAGTAACAATGTGTAAATCCTATCGACTTCATGGTCGCAAAATTGTGATTTTATATGCATGTTGAAACCGAAGCACGTTTTCCATTAAAGATGTTACTGCTGGCCGACCGTGGCTATTGGACATTATTGTGATCGAAGATGTGAACTCTCACGCTTTTATCGTCGATAACTTATGGCTCGGAGATAAATCAGTTTCATTTTATTATGATCGTAACAATTGCATCACATTTCCTGTTATTACACGAATGGTAATGGATTCGATTCAATTTCAAGTTCAATGTTCTAAACTGTTTAGTAATCATGTATATTTGTGTATGTGGAAATATGGTAGTCGATTTGGAAACTAATATTTATTGCTTTTCAATATGAAATAAACATGAATATTATATAGGTATTTTTTTTAAGTTGGTTAAAATTTTCGATAGGAATTCAATTTAAAGTTCTATCATCTTTTAAAAACACTTATATATTATATAAAATTAATTTTAATTCAAAATTCAAGTATAAATTTATAGTCAATAATGAGAATTTTATCACAAAAATACCTTAACAGATAAGAAAAGTAATTAAATATTTTTTAAAATTCTTCTTTTGAATATTTAAACTAAATTCAAGAAAAATATGAGAATTTATTTGTTACTTTGGTTATCCATGCCTTATAAAAAATTCACAATATATTTTTTACTATAATTGATGATTTTTTGATAAACAAAATTATTACTTCAATACTGTTAAGATTTTATAAAAATATTTACTAATGATTATATTCAATAATTAGTGTTGATTTATAGATATTTATTTTCATTTTCATTTTTAAAATACTTAAAATCAAAATAATAGATATATAAGTGGTTTTATGTACTTGTAATTTAAAAGCTATGCTCTTATTGTTAAAAATTAGTAATTAAAAAAATAATAATTGGCAATTTAAATGATGAAAGTCTTATAAAAATTTAGTAAATATTTATTTGCAAAAATAAATTGAATCTAAATATCATTTTATATAAATTAAACAAAATGTTAATTATTCTAATAGGTTTTTAATTTGGATTTTAATAAAATATACTTTTTCATTTAACAATTTTTCTTATAAAATTATTTTTTTCAAAAAAAAAAAATTAAGACATATATTTATGCATATATATATATATATACATGTGTGTGTGTTAAATGTATGTAAAAACCACTTTATAAAAGCAACGAATCTAAAAATAATTCAATAAACGATCATAATGAACGGAATGGAGACGAATTTTTCGAACGAAAGCGAATCCATGCACCCCGTGCATCTCAAAATAAGAAAGAAATTATATATTAAAAAAAAAAAAAAACGATTTCTTTGTGTTGTAAGTCGAAATTGTTGTCATGACATTATTAAATTTCTCGTGACATCAAAGATTGTGTGTGTTCCGTTTATGAGACTCGTTTACTTATTTTATATTTCGTAGCAATTTTCAGCAAACTCGTTCAATAATTGAACATTCCATAACGGAATATCGTTTCAAATATGTCAAAAACATGCTGAACACTAAATAAATAACTGACTGTTTACGGATGAAGTTCGTGGAAATCAAAAGAAAAACGGATAATAAACGGTGTTATTGTCAAAGTTTTCGGATTAATTATAATGTGATTTTATTATATATATATTATATAGGGTGTTCCAATAAGTGCTTCAGAAGTTTAAATGGAAATAAAACAAAAAGTATTTAATAATTAGTTACTTTTTTTTAAGACTCTTCTGTGGTATTAACGATGGATCACAATTTCACTCATGATTTCCCTTGATATAGTGCATTCGTTTAGTCCAATTTTTAGTCACTTTTTCATAATTGTGGTCCAATTTCATGAATTACACGTTCAATGTTTATTTTTAATGCTTCTGATGTTTGTGGTTTATCAGCATAAACCAATGATTTCACATAACCTCACAAAAAAGAATCTAACGAAGTTAGATTACATGATTTTGGTGGCCAATTGATTGGTCAATTTAATGAAATAATGGACTCATTAAACTTTTATTTTAGTAAATCTTTTTAAATTGTTATAATTTATAAGCATTGTTGAAGTATTAAATGTTTCATGATAATTTGCTAAACTATACTAAGTTGAAATGTCAAAATGAGCTTAAAAAATCAATCATGACTTCTGACATTCCTAATGAAAAATCCTTTACTTAATATAGAAAGAGGATAATAGAATTCATTGAAATAAAAAAAGCATGCATAATTCTTCGAAACATTAACATCTTAACGTAACTAATTAACACACTTTTTAAAATTGTTAATTGCTTTATGTAAAATACACTTACTTTCTAGCAGGTTCTGAAATCTTAATTTTGGTATAGAGTTCCAACTCTGTTTTGCACAGTCAAATAACTCCTCTAAATTCTTTAGTCTTTTTTACATGATAATTTTTTCAAAATCGTCCATATATGTTTTAATGGATTTTGGTTAAGACTGATGCGACCAATTACAGTAAATACATTCTTATATGAAGACTTCTTTTAAAACTTTTCATCTCGACCAATTTAATACCATTTTCTTTCATTCCAATTCGACCTATCTATTAATTAGTACTCTTTTGTGGTATTTTTTTTATTTCTAATAATTCCACAAGTAGCCAATTTCTTAATTAAAAAATATTTTTTAACCTGAATTCAATGATTTTTTAACAATTTTTAATTTTTTTATTTTTTAAAATAATAAAAAGTCTTTTTAATGTGTATATAATATTTGAATTGATTATTAACAGTTAAGCGACAAGGGATAAATTATTATGTAATACCTAAACGGCGGGCATATTTTCGTAATATCGTGTGAAAATGTGAAAAAATACTAAATCTTGTATAACTTTGACGGTAGTTAACATTTTGCAGTGAAATTTTAAAATGAACAGCCACAATAATACGGCTACTTACTATTAAATTTGAGCCATATTTATACCGGTTAATAATGTAGAAACTTATAAAAAGTATATAATTCAATATAACATTTAATGAAAAAATAAAAATTTAAAAATAATTCAATTAAAAACAATTCAAGCAATAAGTATTGCAAAAATCAATATTTCTTTCAAAACACGATGTGGAACACCACAAAATTTGCAAAAAACTTGTCAAACTTCTATGTTGAGATGCTGGAATTTTCTTTTTTTCCTTCCATAGAAATTCTTATCGTGGAATGTTTTTTTTTAAATCCTCAGATAATCGTTGTGAAGGATCCTATTTTGGTATTCTTTTGGAAGTAAGAGTGGATGAGGTTGTATTTTGATTACAGGTTGTTTCATTATCAGTAACAGTATTGGTTATCCAATCCATTGCAACTGAGTGTAAAAAAAAGTTGTATATTTTTTCCATTTAAAGTTGTATAAATGTGGAAAAAGTAAAAAAGAATACAATTAATAAAGTACAAGACTACTTTTTTAATCCATTTTTTTCGAAAAATCTTATAAGATGACAAGTACTGATCTGCTCTATCAACACCTTTCATTAAATTCTCCCGTTTTTCTGTTAACATTTTCGAAATTCCTCACCTATTCGAATTACAGAAATCTTAATTTTGATTTAGAGTACAAAAAGATATTAATACCCGTTCCGTCGTTTAAGTGTTAACATTGGATTTATAAAAAAAAATATAAATATCATTTATTGTTTGATTCAACGAGATATCTTTCTGGAAAATAAATCGTTTTTTGATTAATTTAAATCACGTTTACAATCTCTGTTTTGCTATTAAAAAGTAAAAAAAAGATATAAATTTACGAACGTCTGCCTTGTTGATATTCTTTATTGAAACATTTATTGATATTTTTATAACTCACGCTCGAGTAACCCATATCTGAAAAAAGAAGTAAATTCGTAAAACGCGTTCAACAGGTCGGTCTATAAACTGATAAAGAAAAAAAAAGTAATATTTTATTTGTGTTCGCGTCCTTCAAAGAAAATACAAAACTGTGTACTGGCAAAAAAGCACACGACCAAACACACAACGTAGTCAAATATCGCAACAAATACCGTGTGAATGTGGTTTTCATTTGCTGAATTATAAATCAAACGTACGAATAGGGCGTACATTTTGTAACCACAATACGATAAAGGTGCAAGACCCGACAGTCAATTGAGTATCGTTGTATGTCTCACCTTTGTTCGTCCACCGCTGTTTCTGGTCAGTGAACACAATTTACTAGAGTTCAAATACATAACATAAATTTTATTTGAAAATGCAAATGTAGACACTGAAATACATACATATATCTGTGCACACGGATATGTGTTTATTTTTTCCACGAGATCAAATATTTATATAGGCTTTTTTTCTCATACGTATTCTCGAATTCATCTTCATGGGTTTCTGTCAAATTTATGTTCATTTCTGTAAAAGTTTTATATTCAAACTTTTTATTGACGTTGTAAATTCTGTCAAAGCTCTTTATATTTTAAAATATAACCGAGGCAAGTTTAAATTTCTTATATATGTATATAAAATGTACTAAATCAATTGGAAATATTTATATAGATGTTTTTAAGTGTTAAAGATTTTTCGGAAAACAAAAAAATGGATTAAAAGAGTAGTCATGTACTTTATTAATTGTGCTTTTTTTAACTATTTCCACATTTATACAACTTTAAATGGAAAAAAACATACAAATTTTTTTTTGCAATGGATTGGATAACCAATACTGTTACTAACAATGAAACATCCTGTAATCAAAACACAACCTCAGCCACTTTTCCTTCCAAAAGAATACCAAAATAGGATCTTTCACAACGATTATCTGGGGATTTTAAAAAAAATCATTCCACAATAAGAATTTTTATTAAAGGAAAAAAGAAAATTCCAGCATCTCAACATAGAATTTTGACAAGTTTTTTGCAAATTTTGTGGTGTTCCACTTCATAAAGGATCGTGTTTTGAAAGAAATATTGATTTTTGTAATAATTATTGCTTGAATTGTTCTTATTTTTGTTTTTAACTGAATTATTTTATGGATTGTATCTAACTTTATTTAAAAACTAAATTCGGTATGAAATTTGACAGTTGACAATTCAAGCTTGATTTAGAGAGAAATTTTGCATGATTTGGTTAAAAATTGTTTTTGTGGCATTTAGTTATAGAATCAATAAAAAATATGTTTGTTTTCAAATTTACATTAATAAGTTTCTTTTATTGAGAAATATATCGGTATTGATAGATGTACTCAGACTTTTTCGAGCGAGTGTATATAATGAAAATGTTGAATGCATTCTTCAGTAATAAGCAAATATAAATTCAAAAAATTATTCAAGGCTAATTTATTTCCTGTAGAGAAAATCAAATTGATGTACGAGTAAAACCACGATTTGTTCAAATTATATTGTGGTCGGATATTATTATTTCTTTATGAATAAATAAAATAATCGTAATTAAATACTTTTATAATATCTTTTGATGTTTGTGTAGTAAATTATATTCAAATGAAATTGTCCCAGAAAACAAACACTGAACAATGTTACTATTTATAGTAAATAATTGAAACAATTTAATCACAGAATATTTGTATAATTTTATTCAAGCGAGTGTATGTCAGTGGTTACAGTGCGTAATTTGATTTATTTTTAATTTTTTCATGTAAAAACAATATTAACCCTCGGACCGTAGTTTACCAACCCCTCATATAGAGTAATAATGATAATAAAAAAAGATAATATCGATTGATAAAAATAATCTTCCTCTGTGTTTTACTTAAATCCTGTTCAATATCGTTTAATATAAAAGAGATGTCGGATTTTTAAAAAACATATTTGCATGTATTAGTACTTTTTTTCTTGTAAGGAGAAAAGTTAATATGTTTTGTTCGTAAATATATATATTTTTTAACAAAAAAAGACTATATTGAATAAAAGTATAAAATAAATGTAGCATGATGTATGGATAATTTTTTTTTCTAAAAAAACTTGTTCTAGTGAATCTATTAATCGAAATCATCTACTACCATTTAATCGTTCAGCTAAATTAAACGTGTTATTACAATAAATTGCCTCCTTTGTTCGTCTGCACATCATAAAAAGCGACTATTTCATTTCGTTTCGTCAGTACACAGAACAATACTGTTCGTAAACAAAATCGAACATGGCATCTGTGGAACGTGTAAACGATTTCCATCCCGATTAAAATGTTTGAATTTAATTGACGTTTGTTTACGTATTTATAAAACGTAATACACATTAAATTGAAATATGAAAATTGGACGTCAACGCCATGTAACAACAACGCAACATCGACACAAGCTCTTCTATTCGTGTAATATTAAAGAATGTAAGTACCAAACTAATTTAACTTGTTTAATCAAAATTCGTAATTAAATGTGTATTCGAATTAATAACTTTTTTAATCTATTTCCATGAAATGTTTTCGATGAGCTCTCTCCTCAACGAATATTGTTCGTTTGATGTTTTTTTTAATGCCTCCTCGAAACAAATTGATTATCTATCGGTATATGATCGAAATGCCATTAAAATTTTGAAAGAAAATCCTACTCGTTAAATATTCTCCGAGTAGGTAAACATTGATTGACGACGAACGGTACTTGGAATTAAACGAGACTTGTTTCAGTTTTCTGTACGGAATATTAATTAATTTAAGATACAATAAGTAGAGCGGTTCGGAAATAATATTCGTCAGTCTTTTCATTATCGAAATGTTTTTCTTCACGTATATCTGTGTTAGTTTATAATTATTTCGTTATCGATATAATACAGTAGATTGTTTATGTTCTGTTCTTATATTATTTTTTTTAAAAAAAATACTGGTATATTTTCCACCATTGAAATTTATTTTAATAATTTTTTAAAAAAAATGTCCTAGATTTCAAATAAAATATTTGAGTTGGCAAATAAATAATTGCATTTTTTTATGGAATGAAATGATTTTATTCAATAATGCATTGATCATTTTGTTTCACTACCTTTTGCCATCTTTTAAACATTTTTATAATTACATGCTTAAAAAACTTTTGATTTTTAAATTAAATGAGAAATTAGTTAAATTAAATGAGAATAATGCGGTATTAATCAACGTATCGAGTTTCAATTCGAATCTAAAATATATTTGTTCAGGAAAAATACTTTAAATAACAGCAAATTTTCGGTTACGGAAAAAGTCCTTTTACAATAAATTTTTGTTATAGGCTTGCGCAGCATTTTTCGTTTTTCATAATAAAAAAGTGAAATGTGTTGAAAAAATATTCCTGATTTTCATTCATCTTTAATATTAATAACTTTTCATTGAATGTACTAATTTCGTTTAAATCCATTTTAAAATGTTTTGTGATATGTCATCTTTCAAACGATATATGAACCATTAAATTTGAAAATGGAATAACTCCATTTATTCATATATTGAGATATTTGAAGGTTTACGTTTGAATGAATTAAAAAATATTGGCAAACGTTATTAAATTCAGGTTATGTTTTTAAAACTATAAACTTGTTATATTTTATTATGTAAAAATAATTAATAAAACTGTTAGGGATAATAACCGATTTTTTTAGCTACAAATGTAGTTATTCCACTTTCTTTTTTAACAAATTGAGCAGTTTGTTTTAGTGGAATAAGTCCATTCATTCATATATTGAAGTAAAGGTTTGCGTTTGAATTAAACGAAAAATCGATTTTGAAATATTTTTAGTTATATAAAAATTTATAAATAAACAATTATTGTTTATTTATAAATTTTTCAAAAAAGTACCAAAAAATTTTCAGAAAAATTATAATTTTAAAATGTAATTTTTTAAGCATTTTGATTTTATCTTTTTTTATTAAATATATTTATTTTCAGTTATATTATAACTAATATTTTTGTAGCTATTTATTTTTAATTATATTATAACTAAAAATAAATATATTTAATAAAAAAGATGAAATCAAGATGTTTAAAAAATTACATTTTGAAATTATATTTTTTTTTAATTTTTTAGAAAATTTCTTTAAAAAGTTTTTTGAAAAATTTTCATAAAATTTATAAATAAACAATTGTTGTTTATTTATAAATTTTTATATAATATATCTAAAAATATTTCAAAGTCGATTTTTCGTTGAATTCAAACGCAAACCTTTATCTCAATGTATGAATAAATAGACTTATTCCACTTTCAAATTTAACGTTTTTGTAAAAAAAATATATAGAAAATTTCATTTAAATAATTTATGGATACATTGTACACCCTTGACTGTGTTATTAAAAATATAAAAAGAGGACATCTATGTCTACCTAAAACTGTCATTAACTCATTTTTTCCAAAAATTGAGTTATTCCACTTTCAAATTTAACAGCTCATTTCTCTTATTTAATATAACTGTTTCTTTCATTTGACGAAACATAAAACTTGACTTGACCAAAACCCATTTTTCTAAGATACTCAATGTATTTGTTAAAATACAACTTTATTTCAAGTCTACCAAGTGTCCAAAATAAAAAAAACAGTTAATAAAAAATATTCTCTGACTGAATCATTGAGGTATTGCAATTAACTAATGTCTAGATTATACATATACAGCCTTTATATATATCAATGTTTTTTTTTTGCAAAAAAATAAATAATTCAACTCGGCCACTAAACTAAAAACCTGCTATTTTATATGCACCCACCTAGAACGAACAGATTTTAAATAACAGATTACGTTCGATGTTTGGGGTTCATGAACAGTTATTTTCGGTAAATGAAAAAGTACTGAATAATGAACTACGAAAATTATTCAAATGAGTCTTTCAATTAATCGTAATGATTCTAAAATCCGCTCAAACAGAGAACTGTGGTGTTGAATTTGGATATTATTTTCATTTTTATTTGTAGTACTGAATTCTTGTACAGTTTTATTAATCATATACTATTTTGAGTAGAGGTAGAAACAGTTCGTCCATAATCGATCAATGGCAAATATTCTAATCATCACTGGTCGAAATTATATGTTAAAGGATCGATAATATTACATTAAACGAGCCACAATTAATCAAACTTGAAATATAAATTATAGTAAAGTTTGTTATAAACAACAACCTTCATCCTATAAATTACAATTAATAATAATAATAAAAAAAAGACAAGGCTAAGCGAAAGTAATTTTTATACGCATATAGATTGATTTAATATAGAACTGTTACGTGTGCTGCTGGTGAACACAAAACGAAATAAAAATCGTATTTCCTTTCAAAAACGTACCAGTATAAATACGATTCCTTTACAACAAATTATTGTTTTAATCGGTTTTATTTTTGTTATATTTTTTTTTCATCAGGTATATTTATTTGTATACTGAAACTACCTTGAAATAATAATTCACGTTTGGTAATAAAACGACAATTATACCCTAGGCTAACATTTTGATCATGTTTTATAATTTTTCTAATGTAATATATACGTGCTAATTATTGAAGAAAAAGAAACGAGTGTATATATGACTGGAAATCGAGGAAAATAAAAAATATTGATTAATAGGTGTTGTTTGAAATTTTATTAGAAATTTGTGGAAGAAGATACAATCACTTTTTTAAACTGGAATATTAGAACATGTTTTTTCAGCAGTGAATTAATACAGATAAAATATTATGATCGTATACAGGAAGTTTTGCATGTAAACAATAAAAAACTATTTTATAGCTTGTATTAAATGTAATTTATTAGAGTGAGGTATTATCGAACTGGAATTTCATCTAATTAAAAATTTAGTCATAATTTTTTAGTTATAAAAATGATAAAAAATCGAATAATTTAATTTTTATGCCATTAAAAATCTGATTAAAAATTTAATCATAATTTCTTATTTATAAAAAATTATCAAAAATTCAATAACTAAATTTTCGTCCGACTAACTATCCGACTAAAAAATTAATCATGTCATTTTAGACGGGTTTTTAAATGAAAAAATAATCGAATAAAAATTTAGTCAGATAAGAAAATAAAAAATGACTAAAATATTCAACAGATTTTTGTTCTTCCTGAAGTAATTAAAATTTTGGTCATAATTTATTAGTTGTAAAAGTGATTAAAAATCTATTAACTAAATTTTCATCCGATTAAAAATGTGATTAAAAATTTAGTCATAATTTCTTGGTTGTAAAAATGATTAGAAATCCAATGACTAAATTTATATCTGATTAAAAATTTAGTCAAAATTTCTAAATTGTAAAAATTATTTAAAATCCAATCACTCAATTTTCATCCGATTAGAAATCTGATTAAAAATTTAGTCATCATTTCTTAGTCGCAGATTTTTTCTTCCTTAACCTTTTCACCACGAATTAAATATTTTTAATTTTAAAACCTTTGTGTCGTTTGATGATCTTTTCAGTTACTTAAGTAATCTATTTTTGGGCAAAAAATTGATTTTTATTTTCAGATTTCAAATTTGAATTATGGACACATATGTCCCATTAGTAGATTAAGTTGGGCATATTTGTTCCAATAGTGACAACAAACATTTTATAGGACATAGGTCCCGTTAGTGGCGAAAGGGTTAAGTAATTAAAAATTTAATCGTAATTTCTAAGTCGTAAAAATAGTTAAAAATCCATTGATTAAATTTTCATTTCATTAAAAATTCAGTCAATATTTCTTAGTTGCAAAAATGATTAAAAATCCAATTACTAAATTTTCATGCTACTACTTAGTCATATTGTCTTCGTTGTAAAAATGGTTAAAAATTCAATGACTAAATTTTCATTCGATTAATCATCCGACTAAAAAATTGTTATTTTAATCGTTTTTTAATCGAAAAAAATCATAAAAATTTAGTCAGATAACAAATTAAAAAAAAATAACAAGCACAGTTTTTTCCCTTAAGTATTTGCTTTTTCGAAAATAAATTCATCCCATTTCATCGTCTAAAAGAAGGAATGAAAAGTGTGAACGAACCCCTTATTTGTCTTGTATTTTAACCGTTTTACACATGTGAAAATAATTTAGAAATTATTATATTTCACTAATAGACATTTAAAATTCGATTTCATTAAAATTACAATTTGAATTCCATTAAAAATTATTTATCATTTCTTCAAACAAAATAATTTTATTTGAAAATTGGATTTTTAAATTTTAAATAATTTTCGTAACTATTCAATTAATAGTCACATGCAACTAATATTGCATTTAACTAATATTACACAATTTTCAATATTCAAATCAATGGAGGATTTATTAATCGCTTAAAACGATTGATGACTAAAAAATCAATCACGACTAACGATTAATTTTAAATCAGTCACTTAAAACGACTAACAGCTAATAGATTAATTGTATATGACTAAAATTTTAGTCATTAGTTGACAATTGGATAATTCTTGCCTTACTGTTTTATTATTATTGACGATTATAACTATTTTTTTAACTCATTTTCGGCTATTAAATGTGAATAGATAAAAAATGTTGAATTTTTTTAAAAAAAAGAACTCATTGGAGAAAAACTAGTACCAGTCACGTCCCTTTTATATTGACAAATAGTGATAAAAAAATCTTAGTACACTCACTTCGAATTAAATCTACACACTTAACAGATGTCACCGAAGATTTGTTATATGGCCGTTGTGGACTTTTAAGGGTGACGAACTTATTCGTACAATGACCGTGCCGAATATACCATGAAATCGAAGGTCATTCAAACGCATCGGTATCGTGAAAAAAAGGCTCGATCCAAGTGCATTGCACCCTCTTCTTCGGATAAAGAGTAACAGCAGTGCACGCAATTCGATTAAATGTCGTAACATATTTACGACCGTAAACGTTGTTGTGCGAGATGGACATTTTGTTGCTGTTATTTTTTTTATCTTTTTTAACACCGATACGATCTGTTCGATTTTTCATTTACGGTCCTATAAAAATGTTAGTTATTATGTAATAAGGTCTTTCGGAGTTCAGTGAAAATGTAACAACGTTTAAATCGACATTTAAATGTAGATACGATCGATGCGGCTATTAAATTCCGTCTGTGGATATTTTTCAATACGTTTTCTGAACGACGTATCGTATTAAAAAACACAATAAAGTTTAGAAACGTACATAGGACTGATTTTATTCTTCTCTGTCGCCATTTCGAATTTAATGATGGATTTAAACCTAAAAAGTAGGCAAAAAAGTAATTATGGTTATCACTAATAAATGTCTTTCGATGTTTTGGAAAAAATCTAACCTCATTCTAAACTGTGAATTTGTTATGAAATTTGACAGATGTTAATTCAAGTTTGATTTAGTTAAAAGTCGTTTGTTTGGCATTAAGTTTAAGATGGAAAATCAAAACGAACACTTTTGTCATATTTTGCTTTATGATTTCCAAAAAATAAAAAACGCAATGCATGCTCAAATGAAGTTATGTGCTGTGTATAGTGGTGATGTTTCAATAAAACGACAGTGTTAGAATTGGTTTGCTGAATTTTGTTCGGGTGATTTTTTATTTAAACATGAACATTGCTCCGGTCAAATCATCATTAAATTAAAAAAATCGTTGTGGCACGACTTGAGAGACAGCAAGTAAGATAAATATATCACATACTAACATTGAAAATCATTTGAAACAACTCGGGTATGTTAATAAGCTCGATGTCTGAGTATCGCATAAACTTAAAAAAAAAACATCTCAACAAACACATAAATATTTGCGATTCACTCATGAAATGTGATGAAAATGATCCATTTTTGTATCGACCGATAATAGGCGATAAAAATGTTTTTTTTTAAAAACAACGTTCAACGAAAAAGATCATGATTACAGTCTGATGAATTGGTTCAAAGCACACCAAAAACAGGTATTCATCAAAAGAAAATTCTGTTATCAATTTGGTGGGATTACAAAGGAATTGTGTTTTTTGAACTCCTTTCAAGGAACCAAACGATCGATTCGGATGTGTACTGTCAACAGTTAACCAAACTAAATGATGCATTGCAACTAAAACATCCAGAATTGGAGAATTATAAAGGTGTTGTGTTTCAACATGACAATGCGAGACCACATATATCTTTGGTTACTCGCTAAAAGTTATTGGAGCTTTGTTGAGATGTAATGCCACATCCACCATACTCATATAACCTTACAATAACAAATAACTATTTCATTCATTGTAAAACTCTTTAAATGGTAAAAGTTTCATTTCAGATCAGGCTATCAAATTTTGTACCTGAATCAGTTTTTCACACAGAAAGATCCAAAGTTTTTTTGTGTACGAAATGAAAATGTCTGAAAGATGGTAAAAGATAGTGAAATAAAATGGTCAATATATTATTGAATAAAATTATTTCATTCCATGAACAAATCTTCTTTTAGTTACTTAAAAAAATCCATTTACTTATTTGCTAACTCAATATTTTATATAGCAATAGGTACTTAATTATTAATTAATTAAAAGGTATTTGTTTTTTTTAATATCTAGTTAATTACAGTAATATATTTCATATTTTTCTACCTTATAAAGTTTATTTTTATAGAATTAACAAATAATAACAATAAATATGGCAAAAAGTAGTAAAATAAAATGGTCAGTACATTATTGAATAAAAATATTTCATTCTATGAACAAATTTTCTTTTATTTACTTAAAAAAATCAATTTCTTATTTGCTAACTCAATATTTTATATAGCAATAGTTACTTAATTATTAATTAATTAAAAGGTATTTGTTTTTTTTAATATTTAATTAATTACAGTAATATATTTCATACTTTTCTACCTTATTATAAAGTTTATTTTTATAGAATTAAAAATAAGAAGAAATATGGCAAAAAGTAGTAGAACAAAATGGTCAGTACATTATTGAATAAAATAATATTGCTTTCCATGGAAAAAATGGTTTTTCATTTACTTAAAAAAGGTAATTACTTATTTGTCAATCCAGTATTTGATATAGCAATATTTAATTTTAATTAAATTAATTAATTGAAAAGGTATTTGTTTTTTAAATATTTAGTTAATTAATATATTTTGTATTTTTCTACCTCATTATTAGGTTAACTTTTATGGAATTAAAAAATAATAAAACGTGTCATGATTTTTGATATTTTTCAATAACATGTTTTATTTTTATATTATTTGCTTTTATTGACAAAACACATAAACATAAATACTTTTTTCCTGTTGTAAAATACAACCGACAAAAACAGATCGTCAAGAAAAAATCACCGAATTAAAAAGCATTAACATATGTGATGTTTAGAACATTTAAAATTACTATTTGAAATTCGCTTTCGGCAAAACCGAGTGCTGCGAATTAACATTTCCAATTCGTTCGACAGTACGAACTGACAAAAAAAAATATAAAAATTAATACCAAAACAGACGACTGATTCCATCCCACGCAGTGTTTTAATCCTAGCTCTACATCTAATATCCATAATATCTTATTAAATAATATACAAAGTTATCAGCAATGCGTTACTAAATAAAATTATTTCATTCTATGAAAAAATTGTCTTTCATTTACTTTAAAAAAACACAATTACTTACTTACTTACTCATCCAATAAATAAATAATCTTAATTTGAACCATTTGTATGTTAATAGTGTAATTACGTTTGTGTTTAAAAATTATGTTAAAAAAATAAGTATATTGATCTTTTAGATAGAATTGCTTAGTTAGATTTCTATTGCAGTTATTGCTAAATAATGTACTCTCAATATTTTTTAATATTTAAATTCTTCTCATAGATTAATATTCGATTAAATAATATAGACATTTTTTTTATAAATTGATACCATTTCATTTTTGTGGTACAAAAAATGGTCTATGCATTATTGAATAAAATTATTTTATTTCATGAAAAAAATATCTTTAATTTACTTTAAAAAAATCACTTATTTAGTAATTCAATAAATAAATGATCTTAATTTGAATCATTTATATGTTGATAGTTTAATTAAGTTTATGTTTAAAGTTCGTATCAAAAATTAAATATATTGTTCTTTTAGAAAGAGTTACTTAGGTTTGTTTTGCAATTATTACTATATAATGGACTAAGTATTTTTTAATACTTAAATCCTTTTTTCATAGATCAGTATTCCAAGTAAATAATATAGACATTTTTTCCAAATCAATACCATTAATTTTTGTGACAGAAAATGATCAATGGATTATTAAATAAAATTGTTCTATTCCATGAAAAATCATCTTTTATTTACTTACAAAAAAACGTAATTACTTACTTGCCAGCCTAACTTAAAATCGATAATTCAACGATGGACAAAAGAATCAGACAATTATTGAACACTTGAGTTTGAAAAATAATTAAATAAAAATTAAAATATTTAATTAATTAGTTGTTATTTTTTTTAATTTTTAATCACATTCTATGGCATCAATGATGGAACACAAAGTCACTCATATCCATAGTGATTTTAGGGGATAAAATTCGAAAATGTTCTTTAATTTTACAAACTATACATCGTTCATTGCTTGGGATTAGTTTTTTTTTATCCAATCGAACTTTTAATTTATTTCTTATATGATTTCTTTGTATCTTTTCATTTTATATTGAATTCTGCTAGAGCAACGATTTATAATCTTGACGATTCCTGCTTAACTTTTTCCATTTTTATGATTAAGAATAATTAATTGATGTACTGCTGCAGCGTTTGCTTCATTTTTATATTTTATGAAAAGAACATGATTTGAAGAGCATTAAAACTATTTACATTGAAGAGTCTTAAGCATAGAAAGATTTCCTTTTTGACTTTCGAAGAAATATTCTTGAATTATTTATACTAAAATTTGCTGTACGATTTTAAGTAACGCTTAGTTTTCGTATATAATATCAAAATGAGCTTACAAATAATTTAAACATGGCTGCCATGAGCTATCAAAATTCTGACATTTTCATTGGAAAACCCTGTATATATAAATATAAATTGTACTTTATTGATAAGATAGTATTTGTCTATTCTAAGACAAAAGTTGTTTTTCAAGTATGTTTATTAAAAAATACTTAATTGTGTTTATCATAAATTTTCTATCAGAATTATTTGAAATATTTGATTTGTTTATCTGTGTATTTTAAAAATTCTGCTTGATAAATCAGTTAGTTATTTACTTAAATATGCTTTTTTGAAAAAAAAAATGTTAATAGAATTTTTAGACAAACATTTTGAAATACAGTACTACCTCGTATAGTCCGGTTTGAAATTTCACAAAAAAAAATTTTTTATTTGAAAAAAATCCTACTAAAAAGTTTTTCTTGAAAAAATCTCAAAAAGTTAATACATAAAATTATTTTTATTCGCAAGTTTTCAAGTTTTCCCCTTTATTATGAAAACATAATAAAAAAAACCCGAAATCGTATAGTTCTAGTTTTGTGGTCTTTTTTCTTTTTCTATTAGTTTTCGA
Organism: Neoneuromus ignobilis; assembly: GCA_029203775.1. Classification (NCBI taxonomy): domain Eukaryota; kingdom Metazoa; phylum Arthropoda; class Insecta; order Megaloptera; family Corydalidae; genus Neoneuromus; species Neoneuromus ignobilis. The sequence goes on along the minus strand of CP092096.1, from coordinate 1,006,116 downwards.
TTCGCAACTCTAGAGTAAAGTCAATTTTTAATAATTAAATTTTAATAACCCATTTGAAAATGTATTTAAAATGATTGTATAAACCCCTGATATTTACTAAAAAAACAAGAAAAAAATTGTTTGGAAATTAACGTTTTTTGTATTTAGTTAATGTTTCGATTAGTACGGTTTCAAATAGTCCGGCTAATCTATTCCACTGATTAGCCAGGCTATGCGAGGTATTCCTGTATTTATTTATTGTAAATAAAATTTATTTAATTTTTCTATTTGATAGTTACAATAAAAGAAATTTCAAATAAAACGTATTTTTCAGTGAATATAAAAAAAACTTTAATTAAACGTTGAAAAAGATTATGTACTTTCTTTCGTATTAATTCCGCAAAAAAGTCTGAATCCATCAAAGTGCTTGTGTGACACTTTTTAATCTCACGACTATACGAACAATCAAATCGAATCAGCGGATTTAAGTCGAGAAATTTCACTTTCGTCGCTAATGAGATTACTGTAACACTTGCATCAATTATGGATATAAAACATCAAACGGACCGCCGTCAAGTATCATCCCTTTGATTTTTTTTTAATAATAATTATCAACATCGTCATCATTATCAATGTCATTATTATTATTATTATTCATCGTGCAGTCGTACTCGCACAATCCAATAACGTCCTATTCAATTAATGTACAGAGTTCGTTCGTTTTAAACGTAATTATTTTCGCCGACAGTACGCCAGTATTTAAGCACACAAATTATTCGTCATAAATATAAGAAGACCGCCTCATAAAATAAAGTACGCAGCTGGGTCCTAAAGTCTTCGCAATAAATCCGGTAGATATTAAAGAAGGTTTTATACATGCAGTGCTCTACGTACACTGTAAGTTGAGCTATGGTGGTGATGTTCAACGATCATTATTTTTTGGTTGTTATTGATGGTCTTGTCGGGATATTACTTGCAGACAGTACAGGAGTGAGCTCGTGTTGGCGCGCGTACGATAATATATTTTTTTCGGAATTTTTATTGGACGTTATATATCAACAAATTTCATTCTTTCCGTACGACGCGAGCGACGATTTAATATGATACTGGCTAAATGTTTCATCTATCATTCACAAAATCACGTTCTGTTTGAAATTTGATTCTGTTTGGTACAATTTTAATATATTGTAGAATATGTTGAGTTTCGGTTGAAAAATTAAAATGGAAATATCGTTAAGTGTCAAATTTAATCAAAAATGATTTAGATTTCAATCTAATTAATATTTTTCTTATACAAGAATGCCAGAACTTTGACAGCTGGTAGAAGCCATGTTTGGATTTTTTTCAAGCTCATTTTGACATTACTAATTAGTATAGTTTGGCAAATTATCATAGAACGTTTAACATTTCAACAATAATTAGAAATTGTAAAAACATTAACAGATTTATTAAAACAAAAGTTTAATGAGTACATTATTTCACGAAATTGAGTTATCAATTTGCCACCAAGATTATGTGATCTAACTCAATTTGATTATTTTTTGTGGGGTTATGTAAAATCATTGGTTTATTCTGATAAACCAGAAACAGCAGAAGCATTAAAAATTAACATTGAACTGGTAATTTTTGAAATTGGACCATAATTATGTTAGAGTGATTAAAAATTGGACTAAAAGTTGTATTCCATCATTAACACTAAATATACCAACATGTCAATTGAAACTATTCACTCAAACAAGAGGGAATTACCGAATATTTTTAAACAAGGAAAAGATGATATGCCTAGATTTTTAAGTTTAATTTATAAATCTACTAATTGCACTCTAACAATATATAAATATAAGCCATTTCTAAAAATCCTTGTATTAAGTTCCAAGCACAATTCTGTAAAAATTGAATAACAAAAAAACTGCCTAAAACTATCTTATTTTATAATAGTACCAAATTTGGTGTAGATATGATTAATCAAATGGTTAAAAAAAGCGTCAAGTCGGGTTCTCGGAGATGACCTTTACAAGTATTTTTTAATAATTTCGATATAGCTGGAATAAATGCCTGGGTTTTATATAAAGAACCCAGGAACAAATATAACCAGAAAGATCTTTTTATTTCAATTATTAGAAGAACTTTTTAGTGGATATGAAAATTCATGTGAACCAGAAAACTTGAATGAACTGCTAATGATAAATAGCTGAAACTATAGACGGAAATATTGTCAAATAGATTCTTGCAATGAAAATAAAGCCTAAAATATTTTGTGCTGGTTGTAAAAAATATGGTTGTGGGAAATGCATACTAAAAAAAAAATTCGGTTTATAAAAATTGGGCTGACGAAAATGAAAAATAGAGAGGCTACTATTACTACCATTTATCATGTAATTTCAATATTTAAGTGAAAAATATAATTTCTGACTATAACCTCTTTTTTATTCCTGCTTGGATTAATTGATTTAAAATTATAAAAATTTTTCGACTAATTATCAACCGGTCAAAATTACCGTTTGGTAGAGATAGGTTTATATCAATTTTTGGTATGTCTAGTGTTAATGCCATAGAATATGCTTAAAAATAAAAAAATGAGTAATTAATTAAATACTTTTTATTTTATTTCCATTTTAACTCCTGTAGCTCTTATTGGAAAACTCTATATATATTTAATAAAACAGCTCAATAATCATTTATTGTTGCTGTGTGTAAAAGCAATAATTTCAAAACCATAACACGTATTTATTTTCCAGAATAACATCAACATGTTTATCAATTTCAATAAAGTTATTGTATAATAATTTCCACGAAGAACTCGTGTAAATACCACGTGTACATCCACGCGATTCATTTCTAGGTAAACTTAAAACTAAAACATTATTAAATCCGATAAGAATAAAATTGAAACGTTATACAAAAACTACACACAGTTTATGTTTCAAAATTGTTTAATTATTTTTTTCATATATATAAAATATATTAATTATCATAATTTTATTTTCGAATTACACACGATTTCCTACACAGTAACATCAATTATAAAATACAATAATAATTCCAACTGACTACAGTACTTGAAGCTTTTGCTCATTGTTCTAAAATTTTAATCGACTATAATTATTTAACAATATGTAATTTCATCCTACTGTAAAATGACTAGTTATATTATTATATATTGTTTTGTTAAAGGATTACAGCGAATTTTAAGATAAACCTACACAGCTTACCATTAATGTTTAAGTAATTGTTTGGATTTCGCATTATTGTATGTTTCTTCAGATAATCTGCATAAAATTGAATAAATACAGTTACTAACTCAATCACTCGATTATACAGTTGATTCGGAATTCGTATAACCTTTAATTAATTCTCGATTTATTTTTATTGATTCGTAATTAAAAATATTAAAAGATTTTTTTTTTTTATTTAGAGATTAAAATCGAACAAATTTCAATACTTTACATATTGTGAAACCATTTGTTAGTAAAAATTCAGTTTAATATTAACTCCAATACTTGTTATTTCGACATACAACACTTTTTTTTAGAATTTAATAAAAATTAATAAATAGTTTGAAATGAATAAATAGTTTACAAATGAATATTTATCCCCAACACTACAATAGATTATAAAGGGTTCAATAATTGTAAGTAAAAAAGTAAACAATAAGTGATTATTGAACACTTTATAACCATTTGTTGTGTTGGGGGTAAAAAATCATTTGTGTTTAAGTGAATTCGCTAAAGTTCCAAAATAAACAATAATAAATAGTCATTGATTCAAAAATCCGGTTAAAAAATATTGTCAGAAATCCATGCAAGATGTATTTGTTTAAAAAATATTCTTGAATTATATTTAGATATTTTTTACAAAAATTAATCAACAGTATTGAATATATTTTTAACTTTAAAATCGTCTAATTTTAAAATTTTACTAATTTTTCAACCATTTTTTCAAAAATTCTAATTTGTATACAAGCTTTCATTTTGTTTAATGCATGAGATTCATTTCTGTATAAATTGATTTTTTTTTAAAATATATAATTAAATTTATATCGTTTAAACATTTTTTCATTTTATTAAATAAATATGGTAAAACAGAAAAAAATGATATTGTGAATTTAATTATCAGTTTGTGAATTTTAACAAAAAATAAATTAAAATAAAAACCTTTGCTACTATGAAGCATATTGAAATTATATGAAATTTATATCATTTATACATATATATATATATATATATATATATATATATATATATATATATATATATATATAAGTAGGTAGATTTAGATATTTCTGAATCCATTTTTTTTTTAAATATTCTTGATTTCTATTTAGATATTTCTGATAAAAATAAATAAAAAGTATTGAATATATTTTTGAGTTTAAAAACGCTTAATTTTAAAATTTTACAATTTTTCTACCACTTTTTTAGATTTTTTAATTTTTACACAAGCTTTCATTTTATTTAATACATGAGGTTTATTAATATATGAATTGATTTTTTTTAAATATAATTAAATTTATATAGTTGAAACATATTTTAATTTTATTAAACAGATATGGTAAGCAGAAAATATGCTATTGCGAATTTATTTACCAGTTTGTGGATTTTAACAAAAAATATATTGAAATAAAATCCTATACCACCACGAAGCTTTATAAATATTAATTTCATATCACTTCTATATACGAGGGTTATTTAAAAATTATGGTAAATTTATTTATTGTTTAATTGAATTAAATTTTTCAATTTTTTTTTTACTTTTTTACCATACTTATCAAACAACCCTCGTATATGTATATATAAATATATATATATATATATATATATATATATAGATAGAGAGAGAGAGAGAGAGATATTTAAATATTTCTGATAAAGATTGATAAAAAATATCAAAAATCTTTCATGTTTTTGGGTTTAAAATCGTCCAATCTTAAAACTGTAGAAGTTTTTCAATCACTTTTAAAAATTTTTATTTTTATACAAACTTCTATTTTGTTTAATACTTGAGGTTTATTTTTATATGATTTTTTTTTATTCTTTTTTGAAAAAGTTAACTAAATTTATATAGTTGAAATATATTTTAATTTTATTAAATAAATATAGTGAAGCAGAAAAAATTGATATTATAAATTGATATTTTCATTTAAGGATTTAATGTAAAGTTCCATCACGCTTAAATACACCTATTTATAGATAGAGATATAGGGAGGGGAAAGGGGAGAGGTAGGTTGAGAATGAACTTTAGATATTTCTGATAGTTCGATTAAAAAATCAAAAATATTTACTGTTTTGGGGTTTAAAATCGTTCTTTCTTACAAGTTGACACATTTTTCAACTACTTTTAGCAATTTTAATTTGTGTACAAGTTTTCGTTTTGTATAATATACAATATAAGGTTCATTGTTATAATTATTAATTTAAAAAAATATATATAATTAAATTTATATAACTATGAAACATACTGTGATTTTATATTTCCAAATGTTAAAACAGAGAAATTTGATATTGTGAGTTTTAACAAAAAATAAATTTAAATAAAATCCTATACCACCAGGAAGCTTTATATAAATTATATGAATTTTGTATCACATATATATATATATATAGAGAGAGAGAGAGAGAGAAATTTTTCTGAAAAATAAAAAAATCCTATATTTTCACCAGGAAGTTTTATACAAGTTTTCGTTTTGTTTAAATTTATTTTTATTATGTTTAATATTTATTTTTGTTTAACATTTAATATTTCTGTATTATTGGTTTTTTAAAAAATAAATGTGACAAAATATATATATTATTTTGATTTTACTATATGATATATATTTATCTGTTTGTGAGAGAGAAAGAAATTAAAATAAAATCCTATACCACCAGGAAGTTTTATAAAAATTATATGAATTTTGTATCACATATATATAAAGAGAGAGAAAGAGATGTTTCTGATAAAAATTGATAAAAAATATTTTCGGGTTTAAAATCGTCTAACCACTTTTATTATAAATGTTTAATTTGTATACAAGTTTTCGTTTTGTTTAATATTTATTTTTTATTTATTTAATATTTTTTTTTGTTTAATATTTATTTTTGTTTAACATTTAATATTTCTGTATTAATTGGTTTTTTAAAAAATAAATGTGACAAAATTTATATAGTTGAAACTTATTTTGATTTTACTAGAGAAATATGATATTGTGAATTTATTTATCTGTTTGTGAATTTTAACAAAAAATAAATTAAAATAAAATCCTATACCACCAGGAAGTTTTATAAAAATTATATGAATTTTGTATCACATATATATATATATATATATATATATATATATATATATATATATATATATATATATATATATATATACACTTAAATAGATAGATAGGTAAATTGTAAATTTAAATAATTGATTGCCTAAAATAAAGCGAATTTCCAAAACAACAAGGTTCAATCAGAATGCAAGAAGTGCGCTGATAATTAGTGCTTAATTATTTCAATGGTCATCTGTCATCATCACCATCATCAAACTTGAGCATTAATTGTTGAACAGTCGGATTCAAGTACTGCTTGTTCAACATTTAATACTCGACTTCGATAATAACAATGTGTGTACATCGAAATGTACAATCGATAATTTCAAATTTAGTTTATATATATATATATATATATATATATGTATAATAAAATAATTAGTGTTAATAAAAACTTAATAATAAATTATTCTATGAACACGTTTTATCAATTTTGAAAACAATCTTAAACTAATATAAAATTTTAATTAAAACAAACAGAATTGGAATCTCAATAGAAAATCTTATAAATTAAGAAAAATAATATTGAAGAAACTTTTATCGAAACACTATATACTTTATTAAATATTCTGAGACGAACAAAAAATCTTCTATAATTATAACTGGATTGGAAAATTATTTGACACTTACTAATTTCCTTTTTAACAAAAAAAAAAAACGTATTAAATCAAACACTACATGATTTTATCGTTTAATAATTAATTATTATTTGCATTACTGATATACATTTCGATATTCATGTTGTAGCTCATAGTTATTAGATTTATAAAATTCCATTCTAAAAACGAAATCTTATCAGTTATTTTTATTATTATGATAAATTCAGTTTTAAAAATTGAGTTATTTTATTTTTTTATTACCTCTTTTGATTATATCTGATATTCGAATAGAATTGATAGTAACACTTATTGAATATTTTAACAAAAAATATATTTTAATTGTCGATTCGTTTGTAAATTTTAATTTTATTAAACAGTGCATATAAATACAGTAATAACTTGATGCGGCTTCGATTAGTACGGTTTTACTATAGTCCGGTTTGAAATTTCCTCAAATTGTTGTCTGTTTCTTCTATTAGTTTTCGATTCGTAACTCTAGAGAAAAGTCGATTTTTTGATAATTAAATGTCAATAACCCATTTGAAAATGAATTTAAAATGTATTTGAAATGATTGTATATACATTCCTGACTTTGTTTTGTTGATACATACAAACATTTAAATATATTACCCTCGTTTTATTTACTGAAAAACAGGAAAAAAAATTGTTTGGAACCAGTAAATGTTTTTTGTATTTAGTTAATGTCTCGATTAGTCCGGTTTCAAATAGTCCGGCTTATCATTGGAACCAATTGGCCGCAATATGAGAGGTATTCCTGTATATACTTTTATTTTTTATCTAAATATCTTTCGATGAAAAAAATGTAATAAAAAGTATCGCAGTAAAAAGTACAATACAATAAACTATCTAATCTACGAACTCGAGAACTATTCGTGAAGATATAAAGATATTTTCGCGTTTGACGATCTATTATATTATTCTGTAAAATGAACGCAACATAAAGTTAATAAAACGAATGAACAAATGTAAAAACCTTTTGTTAGAGTTTGTTTAGTTGCGCGAATATAAAAGAAGGGTTTACGTACAATCACAACGACGACGTTGCACAGAGATGTTTTACAACATACAAAAGATGCCTTTTGTCTAAAGAATACTGTGAATTATATGAAATGCGACAATAATGATAATGAAATTAAACTACCATTGAAGAGACACTATTGTTCGTATACAAATTCGTACATTGATCAAGTCTATGTAATTGTTGCATGTGTGTGCGTGTGTTTCTACTATATTATCTCATTGTTTTGTTCATAACTCGAAAAATATTTTGATAAGTTTATTTTATTTTGTAGTTGGAACTGATAATTAACATTCTATAAGGTCATCCAAATGTGACGCCTAGATTGTGTTTTATTTAAAAAAAAAACGAAAAAAAATATACACATGTTTCCATATACACCACCCTATACACATGTTTCTTTTTAATAAAACACATATCCAGGCGTCACATTTGGATGACCCTTATATATATGTAAATCAACGTTTTTATTAAAGTTCTTAAATTGAAAATATATTTTTAATTTTAAGAAAAAATTTTAAAAAATACCTTCTTAGAACAATTAGTAATTATTGAACACTTATAAAATCTTGTATATAAAAAAATTATATATTTGTGTAAATAAGTAGTAAAAAAATTATTTTTTTTTTCGACAATACAGACCAAAACCTACAAGAAGATTTAAATAGTTAAATAACTATTTTATTGTTTAATTTTTTTTCATATGAAATATTCAATATATTTAAGTTATATATATATATATATATATATATATATATATATATATATACACAGTAGCGTGCAAAAAAATTGTTAAACACATATTTTTAGCACTATTATAATTTGTATTTTAATTGGAATATTAATTTGAAATAGTTGTTATTTTTTAAGTTTAAAATAGATAAGATTAGCTGCTCAAAAAGCATAGAATTTTTTTCACAAAGAACAACAAATTTACAGTATGCAAAATAATAGATGTATGAGTCGTTTGATAAAAAAAGTAAGAAAAACTAAATTGAAAAAGTTAATTTAATTAATTAAATTATCTTTTTTAATTTAAAATTAAAAGTAGGTTATCAAATAAATTGATTGTTGATGTGTTAGCATTTTGTACTTAACTTTCCGCTAGGTTGGAGATATATTTGAGTGCTTATATTGTAAGAGAAGAATAACTAATGTTACTTAATATAAAAAGATAGTTTTGTGCATAAAAATATTTATATTTACACTTTAAATGTTAACATTTTTTTAAACGTGTAATCTTCAAGCTTAAATACTATTTATATTTTTTCAATGTGTGGTATTTTTTGAAACATTTTCCTACATGAAGGAATGGTTTTCTGTTACAAGTTTCGCAGAAGTATATAGTCGTCTTTCTGCCTCCAGATAACTTCCGATTGGAACATACAATGCAGTCATTATGCTTCCCTTGGGAATGAGGTTGCAAGATATGCAGCCTCATCACAAGAATTAAAATCACTTGTCGACTATTCAAAATTTTCATATATTTCATTACAACTATCACTGTTACTTTTCATATTGCTATAGTTTTCTTTATTCATTTTTGGGGGAATAAAATATTATAAGTAAAATAATTGCTGAAATATGACAGAACGTGTTATCTACTATCGAATAAGAATTAAACTGTAAAAACATATAGTATGTACATTCAGCAATGAGGACGTTGTTACTTATTCAGCCTTATCACCTCGTACGTGACATACGATTGATAGAGCAAAATTGTAATGTCACGTCAGAGGTGACATACGACCGATAAGGATTAATACTTGATTGTATGTCCAACATTTTTAATAGCAGCTTCATATCGATATTGCATTGAATCTGCTAATTTCATGCACTTTTCTTAAGAAATAACAATCCAAGCTAATCGTGCTATATGCCTCAATTCTTCTTTATTCTTAGGTTTTTCCTTACCAATGCTTTTCTGACATCAGTCCATGGATTTTCTATAAGATTTAAGTCGAGTAATTGTACTGGCCAGTACACAACATTAATTTTATTTTCTTAAAACCGTACCCTTACTGTCCTGGACATGTGTTTAGGATCATATTTTGTTGAAACATCCAACACAGTGGCATATTCTCTTCAGAAAAAAGTAACATAATTGTATTTATATTTCTTTATACTCTTTATGTGTCATTTTTCTTTTAATACAAAAATAGGACCTACAAAATACCACAAAAAATAGGCTTAAATCATTATTCTACCCTTTTGAAATTTTATTGGTTTTTACAATATACTGTGGTGAAAACTCTGCATTTTTCGATCGACATGCATAATTAAAAGATCCGTTAGAAATAAATTTATTTTTGACTTGTCATTCCACAATATGTTTCTCCACTTTTCCATAGACCAGCGAGTATATTCTTGATCAAATAGCAACTTATTGCGAACATTCTTAACTGATAAAAAGGTGTTGTTTTTTTTTTGGTCTCTTAGTATACATTTTATTCCTTATTAACTTTTTTCTAATACATAAACTGTCTGTATGTAGTTTTAAGTTTTTCTTTATGGAAGTGGAGATGATAAATGGATTATTTTTAACAAATTTTATTATACTATGATCTTTGCTGCTTGACGTTTTCCTCGATCTACCACGTAGTTCAGAGTTTTCTTTTCATTTAAGAACATTTATGGTCATATTCACAGAATAATCTAATGTTTTAACAATTATTTTATCAATTTTACCAATGAGAGTTTTAACGAAAAGGAAATAGAAACACTAGAAAAAGGTTTAAATTTTAATTTCGAATTCAAAAAACCACCGATAGAGAATATAATTGGGGGAATTGAAAATAGTATAAAATTCGCGAATCAAGAAACCAAAAACTATATCCGGGAAACAACAAAAAATATAATTAAAAACAATATTCAAAAATCAAAATTAAATAAAACGCATAAATATGACAATCCACAAAAAGTCGTTAAAACTCTAAAAGAAAAAAACTGCTTTTACTTAAAAGCAGATAAAGGAAACGCAATAGTCATTCTCGGTAAGGAAGACTACTTCCAAAGGACTACAGAAATGTTGAACAAAGGTCCTTACAAAAAAGTGGAAAAAAATCCTTTACCCAGAATGATTAGAAACGTAAAAGAATGTATTGCGGGATGTGGAAACATACTAAGCAAAGAACAAAAATACAAGCTCACAGTTCCAAATCCCGCGATACCAAAAATGTATTGCCTTCCTAAAGTACACAAAAAAGGAAAGGAGATGAGGCCAATAGTATCGGCAATTAACTCTCCAACTTGTTTAATTTCCAGATGGTTAACGCGACAGTTTAACCAAATGGAAATAAAACCAAGAAATTTCTCAGTAAAAAACTCATATGAATTTATTAACAAAGTCAAGGATGTAAAACTCAGTAAACATGAAATACTAGTATCCTTTGACGTAAAATCCCTTTTTCCGAGTATACCGTTAAAAAATACAGTAAAATATATGAGAAATTTCTTGGAGAAAAACAAATTGGAGAGCCAAGAAATAAACGAGTACATGCGCCTGGTAGAAGTATGCATAAAGCAAAATTACTTTCAAATAGGAAATACTTTCTACCAACAAACAGAAGGCGCGACTATGGGAAATAGCCTATCTCCCTTCTTAGCCAACCTTTTCATGGGTGAATTCGAATGCGAATTGAAAGAAACCATGGAGTACTTCCCCAGGACATGGGTCAGATATGTCGATGACATTTTTGCCATATTTGACACTAGGAAAGGAAGTATTACGGAGTTCCTTAATACTATTAACAGTAAACACGCATCTATCGATTTCACACATGAAGAAGAGAATTCGGGAAAACTAGCCTTCTTGGATATAGAAATCACAAGAAGCAACGGTAAACTCGATTTCAATGTACATAGGAAGGAAACAAGTAATAATAGATTTATAACGATAGATTCAAACCATTGTAATCAGCAAAAAATGGCAGCATTAAATTCAATGGTCTTTAGACTAATTAACTTCCCATTATCAAAGAAAAATTATTCCAAAGAACTAAAGACAATAGTGCAGATTGCCGAATACAATGGTTACAAGAAAGAAGTGGTGTCAAATTTAGTTAGAAAACAAAAAAACAAACTAAAAATAAAAAACACCACATCTTTCAGAACAGTAATAGACAATAAGCAAACCAATGTAAAAATCCCATATTATCCAAAATACACAAGAGGGCTATCCAAAACATTAAAAAAGGTAGACTACAGAATAATCTACACAGCTAACAATAGCTTAAAGAATGTACTAGGAAATCCAAAGGATCCTCTTGATATGGAAGGAAAATCTGGGATTTATAAAATAAATTGCGAAGATTGTGAAAAATATTATATAGGACAAACCAAAAGGGCGATCGGCACCAGATTTAAAGAGCACAAAGCTGATGTACGATACCATAGAACGGAAAAATCTAGTGTGGCAACACACATGCTTGAAAACGGACACAGTTTGGGGAAATTAGAATTAATTAAACATATAACCGACAAAAGAGACCTAGACTGCCAAGAGAGCATGGAAATTTATAAAAACAAATCGCGTGTAATGAATTCGGATAATGGTCCAATAAATTCGAGCTTGTTTTCCCTTTTGCATTATCGTAAATAATATTTGATATATAAAAAAACGCAACTAGAATATATGCATGACACTAGTTTAATATAACAAATATAGATATAGAAAAATACTAACATATTTTAAAAAAATTTAAACACAAAACTAACACATGCAGATATTCAATTCATCTAGAACAGACCTTACAAAATGTTAAAATTGTCAAGTACCGTCAAAAGTAATAAATAAATCAACTCAAGTCTTCAAAAAGGTCGACAATTCGTAAAATAGAACATGTTTCAAAAAACAATAAATAACCGAAAAAATTCATACTGGCAAACCAGATGACGAAATGAAAGATAAAAACACACAGTTGTAGATGGATTGAATAAAGACACAGAACACAACTAGTATAGGTATATATTAGAAAATTAGTCTAGATTTCAACAGAAAGGCTTTGACAATGATGGCATCGCCATCGAAATGCATCAGCCGATATAATTATGTAATTATAAATTATATAATTATAAAAAACAAGTGAACAATAAGTGATTATTGAACACTTAAAAACATTGTGGTGTAGGGGTGAAAATTCATTTGTGTAAAGTGAATCAGCCACAGTTCCAAAACAACTAATAATATACGGGAATTCGCCTGAAATCTAAAAAAGCAACTTGACATTTTTACCATATTTACTAAGTATACAGGTTTGTGATATTACAAGAGAGCGCAATTTTCTGTACAGCCATCGTGAAAAATTGTTTGGTATTTTCTTACAGACTTTACCTGTTTTTTGCACACCACTGTATATAATATATATATATATATATATATATATATATGTAGTTTATATAGAATATTAAATTCATTGATTTTGAATAAAAATAAATTGTAATACATTCAGTCCATTATGCAAAACATCTACTAATTATACAAAATTGAAAAGATTTTCTGAATAACTAACTGAAAGACCAATCGTTTGAATATAATGTTTTATTAATAAAGACATCAATGAAATTCGTTAAAACTTTATACATATTTCCATCAATTTTCATTTGAAAAAGAAGCATTTTTTATAATTCAACATTCATTATTTTTAAAACATTCGATTACATGATTCGAATTAACAAAAATAATTATACAAATCAATCATTTTATAAATCTGGAATGTTTAACAAATCCATTGTTTTTTTTTTATTATTAACGACTGTGGAATTTTGTTCGTGTCTTCTTATGACAAATACACTTGCTGAACGTTTCTTACGAGTGCATTAACCCTGTTTCGAAAACTTGTACACGTACATACACACAACAAGCACAGATATTTCGTTCACTTTCATTATACATTAATTCAATTGAAAATGAAACTTGTAGTTGACAAGAAACTGGGTACCGAATCCTACCTAACTTGTCTTAAAACTTATCATATATTGCAATCGATATGTTTATGTTACAGATTTAAAAGTCGAGTCAAATCGAATACTGCATATTTTTTTTATAATAATACTTACAATGTTTCAAAATTATATTTATAGATCAATCTGATAATAATTATATATCCTGTTGTAAAAGCAGAACAGTGATTTATTTTTTACGATGATAATTATTTTTAGATTGGTTTCTTTAACACTTTATAATAAATAAGATTGGAGTGCAAAAAACTAGACTGATTCTCTAGAATTAATTTTAGTGTGAAAAAATATACAGTCATTATCTTCATAATAGTTTTTCGATGCTCCAATTAAACGATTAAAGTAATATTCCATTTTTTGAATTTAAATATTCTGTAAATATCTACATACAGTCAGTCACAAAAGTCACTGTACATCCCCATATTTTAACGTTTTTATATGAAAGAAAACTCTGGTCAACAAAATTATAAATTATTGAATACTAATTAGCTTAAGAATAATTTTAGTACACAAATAAAACATATTGTTGAAATAATAACTACAAAATCGACAAAAATTAAATTTTCAATATCCCAAAAGTGATCGTGCGTTTACAAAAACTAAATGTAAAAATAAGATTAAAAAAAAATTAGTACTTGGTTAGACCTCCCTTTGCTCTTAACACTACCTTCAATCTTTTCAGCATCGATTGGACCAGCTTTTCTATAAAAAAATTATTTTCCGCCATTCAAAAATTCAAAATTCATTTCGAATTCACTGAGTGTTTTCTTGCCATCTGATCCGAAATTTCTACACCGAATTTGGTACTATTATATAGAATCTGATCGTTTCTTGTATACGTTTATCATTCTTTTCAATTTTTATAGATTTATGCATTGAGCTCAGTAAAAGTACTTTTTATTTGGCTTACTTTTATAAACTGTAAGTGTACAACGATTCGATTTATACAGTTTTGTAAATGAAGAAGGTGACATATCATCTTTCGCCTTCTTTGCGAATTTTGGTAATTCTCTTTTATTTCCACGGATGGTTCCAACGTTAGTGGTTTTTTTATCTAGTAATTTTGCAGCTAGTGATGTACTCGTAAAAAAAATTCAGTGGTGATGGACCTTTCATATTTTGTAAAGAGTTCCATTAGTTTTAGAACAACGAATTGAAGATTCTCTGTTTTCATCCTTTTCCAAAAATGGAAATCTATTTATAAAGTGTTGGGTGATATGGGTTTAATGACCCTTCGCGGTACGTAGGTCCAGTTGCATATATTTCTGGGTAAAAAAATAAACGAGAAAAATAAATATTAAAAAATACATTGTATGTAAATTATACTAAAAGTCGTAAAGTCAACTGGCGATGAGATAACACTTTATGTAAGAAATTTTGAAAAATGTTTAAAAAGGGTCATTTAACCCATCTTGGTAGCTTTAGTGTTAAAACTCTTCTGATTGTTTCTAGATGTACTTCTTTTCCACAAATTACTTTAAATACTACTTTCATATTTCACAAACACCACTTCAGTCCTTAAACCTAAATTCTATTGGTCATTTTTGGATTTATTTGGAAAAAAGTTAAAAAAAAACATTTAATATTTAATCAAAATGAGTTAAAATCGACATTAATCAAATAATGGAGCGAAATTAAACCTTTTTTGCTGAAAATGAGTAAAGTTTATACCTAATCTAGTTCAAAATCAAAAAAGATTACCAACTAAGTATTAATTTAAGGAAATGTTTTTATTAATCTAAAAATGTGTTTCATTGTAACTTTGAGGTTGATTTTTGCTTTTTTTATAGTTTTGTCAATTTTTAATAACAAAAATGTGTACTCAAATTGAGCTGTTTTATTTTTTTAGTGCCAACTAATAAATCTTGAAAAAATAAACTTGAACATTTTATTTAAATACATGTATGAGTTTTACTATTCTTCAAGTGATTTTTTTGTACCTTGTTCCATTATAACTTCAAGCCACTATATTTTTTATATATGTATATAAACAAAGATGAACATCTGAAGCACATCTTCGTCGCTCATTATCAAGTAAATATCCGATTTGATTAAGTTTTGTAATTCCAATGTCTACGCTTACAAACAAGAGACACTCGTGTGCTTGTTATATAGCAATTTATTTTCTTTTGCAACATTTTAAATCCGCCACATGCTTTAATGGCGCAGCTTCATTTGCATACTAATCAGCAATGTCCCCACGCATTATGACGGCCTCGTGGCTGCCGCCGTTGTCGTCAACCCGAACGCTCCATTGCTCAATCTGTTAGATTGTTCCAATGATAATATCGTCGAGTTGACATTTTTTTACTCGGATCTCTGTTTATTTCCACGTACAAAAAGAATGTAATAGTTGTTTTTATGTTGGTTCCATCCACGTCCACTTTTTTTCATATGCAATTAAGTTGATGGATTTGTGATTATTTTATAAATGTATAAATGATAAGCTGATAGATTTATTTCGAACGAATTTAACATTTAATATTTTCGTATGTTTATAACAGATGTATTGCATATTGTAGAGAAAGTCATAAATTGCCTCTAACTATCCATATTGCACGCCATGAAAATAATATACGCACGTTTAGAAAATATTAATTGTTAGAAATGTTATTTGTGGATTGAAATTGTGTGTGTTTATGTTCATTGTGATGACATTTTCATTATTATCTGAAAGTTTAAATAGAATTACAACACTTGAAATGTCTTTTTTTGATTATTATTTCAGTTAAAAAAAAGATTAAAATAACATGATTACATTTTTATCAAGTTTTTAATAAGATGAGAATTTAGTCATTGGATTTTTAATCATTTTCACAATTAAGAAATTCTGACTGAATTTTCAACTATTTAAGGAAGAAAAACTTTGTTATTTTAGTCGTTTTTTTAATTATTTTATCTGACTAAATTTTTAGTTGATTATTTTTTTAGCTACAAAAACAACTAAAATAACATTTTTACCATTTTTAAACAAAATAATATTTGTTAGAAATTTCAAATGTACAACTTTATAGAGAGTTAGGAAAAATGATCTGATTGTCGATTAATGACTAAAATTTTAGTCGTGTAAAATTAATTGTTAGTTAGGATTAATTTATTAGTCATTACAAATCAGTGATTTGAAATAAGTCGTTTTTAAATCAATCAGTAACTAAAGACTGACTAATTAATCGCTAGTTTTGATTGATTTTTTAGTCATCAATCGTTTTAAGCGATTAATAAATCGTCCATTGATTTTAATATTCATAATTGTATAATATTAGTTGCATGCGACTATTAATTAAATAGTCACGAAAAATTATTTAAAATTAAAAATCAAATTATCAAATAAAATGTTTTTGTTTGAATAAATTACAAATAATTTTTAATGGAATTTAAATTGTCATTTTAATGTAATCGAATTTTTAATGTTTATTAGTGAAATATAATAATTTTTAAATTATTTTCACGTGAATATGTAAAACAGTTAAAATAAAAGACAAATAAGGATTTGTTCACACATTTCATCGCTGTTTTAGGCGATGAAATGGGATGGATTTTATTTAACAAAAAAATCATTTTCTATGAAGAAGCTAATATTTAAGGAAGAAAAAAAACTGCTTGATATTATAGTCGTTTTTTTAATCTGATTAAATTTCTATTCGATTATTATTGAAGTTAAAAAACGACTAAAATAACATGACCAATTTTTTAGTTGGTTGATTAATCAGATGCAAATTTAATCATTGGATTTTTAACAATGTTTACTATTAAGAAATTATGACTTAATTTTCAAACATATTTTTAGTCGGACGAAAATTTAGTTATTGAATTTTTAACTATTTTTACCACAAAGAAATTATGACTAATTATTTAATCATATTTTTAACCGCACGAAAATTTAGTCATTAGATTTTTAAATATTTTCACGACTGAGAAATTATGACTAAATTTTTAATTACTTAGGAAGAAAAAATATTTTGTTTGTTATTTTAGTTGTTTTAACTGAATAAATTTTTATTCGATTATTTTTTTAGTGTAAAAACGACTAAAGTGACTATTACATTTTTAATCACGTTTTTAGTGGGATAAAAATGTAGTTATTGAATTTTTAATCATTTTTTCCACTATGAAATTATTGAAATTTTAACGACCTAGAAATTGTGACTAAATTTTTAATCATATTTTTATTCGGATGCAAATTTAATAATTGGATTTGTAATTTTTTTACGACTAAAAAATTAAAACTAAATATTTAATCATTAATTAATCGGATGAAAATTTAGTTGTTAGATTTTTAATCATTTTTACAAGTAAAAAATTATGATTAAATTTTTAATTACTTAAGGAAAAAACTTTGCTTGATATTTTAGTCGTTTCTTATCTGACTAAATTTTTATTCGGTTATTTTTTTAGTTAAAAAACAACTAAAATGACGATTACATTTTTAATCATATTTTTAATGCGATGAAAATTTAGTTACGGGATTTTTAATCATTTTTACTATTATGAAATTATGATTAAAATTTTAATTACATTTTCAAGGGTATAAAAATTTAGTTATTGAATTTTTAATAATTTTTATAACTAAAAAAATATGACTAAATTTTTAATTGTTCAAGGAAGAAAAATTGTTTGATATTTTAGTTTTTTATTTAATTTTGTTATCCGATTAATTTTTTTTTGATTATTATTTCAGTTAAAAAAACGATTAAAATAACATGACTACATTTTTTATAACGTTTTAATTAAGATGAGAATTTAGTCATTGAATCATTTTCACAATTAAGAAATTCTGACTGAATTTTCAACTATTTAAGGAAGAAAAACTTTGTTATTTTAGTCGTTTTTTTAATTATTTTATCTGACTAAATTTTTAGTTGATTATTTTTTTAGCTACAAAAACAACTAAAATAACATTTTTGAGTGGATATAAAATTAATCTTTTGATTTTTTTTCTATTTTTATGACTAAGAAATAATCATTAAATTTTTAATCTGATGGCAATTTAGTCAGATAATGGCTCTACTCTGCATATAAATGTAATAGAATGGATATTGAATTGTATATATATATATATATATATATTTAAATAAACTCATACTACTACTTTTACTACATCCACTTACAAAATAACAGGCGACATTTTTTAAAATACAAATGAACCATCAATCTACATATTATATCTATATTTAATCAACGAATTATATCCATCTATGAAAACCATTTTCTAAGTGAAATTCGATCAAGACCTGTCTATCTAATAAATTCAGCTTGAAAACTGTATCGATAAACGAACATGTTTACATAAACAAATAAATTTTATTCGCAAAACGATTTCGTGTAAGAGGAAAAAAAACCTTGTACATTTCAAACGAGCATTACCAACAATGGCGATATGTTTAGCAAATGACTCCTACAGTGGAGTATGTTACGAGTGTGTCTTATTTACAAACTGGTTTTGTATTTTAATTGTACTGACGACAACAGTACTACCGACCACGCCCCGACCGAAGCCATGTTAAATTAAATCAGACGTTATCAAAAGACAAATGGTGGAAAAGTCAAGGTGGTTTCGTTGTACATAGAAAAAAATAAAAACAACATTGAAGGTAAATAAAGTCCACAATCAGCTGAATATCTTGGGTTCGTTTACGAGACACCAACATTGACTCGAATATTTAAAGTCATCCAAATGTGATGCCTAGATTTGTGTTTTATTAAAACGAAACATGTGTGTAGTTTATTTTGTTTCTTTTTAATAAAACACAAATCAAGGTGTCACATTTGGATGACCTTATATATACATATACAGTGCTGAACAAAACTATTAGCATATTGCTATTACAATCATAAAGTGTCTAAATATTCCGGTGTATTTAGAAAAAAAAAGTTAAATGCTTCTAAAATAACATACTTTTATTGATGTTGAATGTAGTACATAATATTGAAAAAATAATAATACAACTTGAAAAAATAAATAGAAAAAAGTTTGATATTTAATTCTTTGTGGAATAAAAGTATTGGCACAGGAGAAAAATTAAATTTAAAAAAGTACGTTAGTATTTTGTTGATCGTCCTTAACCCAATAAGACAATATTTTTTTTACACATTCGTGATAAAAATGCAGTATTTTTTTTAACTGTTACAGCATTCATTTTTTATTATTGTTTGAAGAGTGGTTAACAATAAATTCAAAATGAAATATTTCAGTATTTATTAAAAAAAAGTATTTTTTTATTTAAAAACTAACAGCTTTTAAACTTATTGTATGAGCCTGTATGAGCCGTTGATTTTGAAAGTGGGTCAACTCGTGAAAAAAATAGTTAAATTAATAAATAGTTAATTTTTTAAAACTGTTACAGCATTCATTTTTTATTATTTTTTGAAAGATGGCTGAAAATAAATTTGAAATGAAATATTTCAATATTTATTAAAAAAAATATTTTTTTATTTCAAAACTAACAGATTTTAAACTTATTATATGAGCCGTTGATTTTGAAAGTGGGGTAACTCTATTTTGTGAAAAAAAATAGTTAAAGCTAATTCTTATAAAAATTAACATAAAATTTATGTTTTTAATCAATTCACAATAAATATATTTTATCCAGTATAAATTTGTTACTAGTAATTTATTTGGTCAACGATATTTATTGTTCGTTGATTTTGAAAGTGAGGCAAGTCCACTCTAAAAGTCATACAAGATCTCACAATCAATACAGAAAATATTTAAGATTTGAATTGAATATAAGAAAAATGTATAATTTATACGTGGATAAATATAACGAAAATAATACAACCTATGTTAAGGAGAAAATTTATTGGAATATTTTTAACAAAAAATTGAATTTATATTTTTATCATCCACGTCAAGACACGTTCCAAAAATGCGATTCGTTCAATATGAAAATTAAAACATGTAATATCGAAGAAAAAAAACTTGATGAAACAACATGAATTTCCTTTGAAAGATGCCGAAGAAAATCGTTACAAGAAGATACAGAGTTAGCCTCAAAAAAATCCGGGAAGTATTTGGCTTTTACTTTTGATTTGCAAAAAGCACTACCGTACCCTAAACTAACAGTTTCTATTGTATATTATAAACGAAACATGTATATTTTGAATCAAAGTTTCCACAATTTATATGACGATAGAGTTCATATGTATACGAGGGATGAAACAATTCCATCCAGAGGATCACAAGAAGTAGCTTCTTGCTGTTTAAGGCAGCTACAAAATGTGACAACTCAAAAACATATTATCGCTTATAGTGATATGTGCACTGGCCCAAATATAAACATAAAATTGGCCTTAATGTGGATGAAAATTGTCCAGTCTAGCGACAATAATATAGATATGATTGACCATAATTTTTTTTTCTCAGGACATTCATTCTTGCCAAACGATCGCGATTTTGGAGTTGTAGAAATGGCGATTCGAAAAACTAATTTGTTGTATATTATTCAGAATTATTACAAATTAATACAAAAATGTCGCAAACATAATGACTTTTTAGTACATGAAATGAAAAGTGAAGACTTCTATTCAATCAAACCTCTGAAGGAGGCAATTTTGAAAAGAATAAAAAAAACTGACGGAGAAACTAGCAATTGGTTGAATATTTTCTGGATAAGATTTTCAAGAAATGCTCTGTATAAATTGTTTTATAAATCATCGACGGAAAAATATTCGCAATTTAAAACTCTTGATTTATCACCAAAACCAAATAGTTTCAGAAAAATAGTATGATCATCTTTAAATACGAAAACTAGGCCTATTACTAAAGAAAAATATAAAGATATGATGGATTAATTACCCTATGTATCACCCATTCATCATGAATATTTTAAAAATCTGCACCACCTAAACTAAGAAATATAATTATATGCATGCAACTAATTACTGAATATTTTTTCTTATTTTATCCACTTTTTCATATAAAATTAAATTTATTTTTAGTTTTATTGTAGCTTTTCGAGAAAAGTATGAACTGTTGAAATAAAATAAATAAATAAAATATTCAATTTTTTGTTATTATAATTATATTTCATTCAAAGAAAATCAACGTTTTCAACAAATCATTGCTTTTGAAAGTGACACAAGTTCATTTTCGCATACCAAAACCATGATTTTTTTCACCTAATACAGATAACCATTATTGCATATTAAATTTACATGAAATAAGATCACAAAAAATATAAAATAAGTCTGCTACTGCTTACGAATAAGTCTGTTACAGCTCTTTAGACATTTTGGCTGAATTTCAAGTAAGAATAACACTATTTTCAATACCTTATTTATCGAAGTACAAATATAAATATTAAAGAAACTTCGGGAAATCACTGAATACCAATGTACATTAGAGATAAGCTCGTTAACGGGTAGTTTATGAACAACCGTACACGTGTACCAATACATTTGTTCGTTTAATTTTTTTTAACGCAATAGATTTTTATTTATACAGCTACTATTATTGCTGTTAGATGAAACATTTTTACGGTATTATAATATGAACAAATAATGTATTATAAAAAAACATTAATCATTTTCTTTATGTATATCAATGGTTCTTAAGCTTTTTAGTGATCGCCATCCCCTTGAATCTAAAAATAAGTTCTCACACCCCCTTGAAAAATGTGTTTCTATTTCTTTATTTAGAAAATTATATCATTGCAATATAATTTTTTTATTGAAAAATAAACACATACATTTACATATACATACAAAACAATATCTCAATTTTTAATGGCTACGTTGTTGTTTTTCATTCATAATAATATTTTTAGAGCGAGGTTCCTTTTTTGAAAGAGCTACGAGTAAGTTATCACTTGCATTTGAAAATTTAGACTTCTCTCACACCCCTGGAAATACTTTCTTGCACCCCAGGTTAAGAACCGCTGATGTAGATAGACGTTATAATATTCTAACTACTTAACTGTGCCCATATATTCGTTTGACACTGTATGTATGTATATGTATATATATATATATATATATATATATATATATATATATATATAATAAAATATATGTTACTTATTACATTAATCAACAATACGTCCTGTTGCTACTCGTTAACAATACCGACACAGAACGTTTCGAGATCAAATAATTTCGTTTCAATTTTGTCGAAAACACAAATAAAACTTTCATCAAATACGTTGTACACACAGTCGTGAATAATGGGCTCGTTTTCGGGAAGTCAATAATTTGTTCGTTGCCTTCGGGTGACTTTTACGTAACACACTATCAATCTCCAAAATACATCTTCTATTCTGTTTGTTTTCGCTCGTTCTGTCATTCTGTGGGTAAACTCTGTATATCAAAGTTATGTTTCTCGATAGAAAAGAAAATTTAATTGTATATTAATAACATCTTTGATCAAGTAAATAATAATACATATTTTATGATCAGATGATGTCAACAACTTGGAAAACTTTCACTATATATATATATATATATATATATATATACATTTTAATCTCTTTCCATTTACTGCTTGATGAAGGCTTTTCCTAAAATTTACACTCCGATCCAATATATATATATATATATATATATATATATATATATATATATATTAATATACACTTATCCTTTGATTTACACGGTATTTTTTTACATGATTTCGGTTTTACAAAATAACGGATTTAAAAATAAACTGATAAAAATGAACATTTTGGCTGCATACAGATTTCTACAGTCATTTTTTAATTCCGTTCGTTTAGTAATACTGGCACACATATTTCTAATCATTTTTTAGTTCCATTCTTTTGGTAACACTGGTATCAAATAAAAAAAATGTGGATTCCCCATTTTGTAAGCACAATAAAACTATCTATTCATGTGAATTAGTACAGTAATTTTTAGCAGCAGAAAGGTTAAGATTTATAACAAGTTGTATTTCTACCCAAGAATATAACTTCTTTATTGCAGCCGTTAGATTAAGGGATAATTTCGACTTTTGAGGCACAGTACATCAAGCAAACCTTCAGGTATATTTTAGAACAAGTGGAAAATGATGGATGCTTGGAAAAATTTACCAATCTTAAATTATGTTATATGGACTTCAAGGTGTGCACTTCAAAAACTGATGAGATCAAAAATGGGTCGATGAATTGATTGTTTCGAAAAATAAATCGTTTTTCTATCGTGGAATTCATTTGTTGCCAGAAAGATGGAAACAAGTTGTAGCAAATAATGGAAATTATTTTGATTGAAATCAAATTTACACTTTTTAAAAAATACAGCAATAGCTCGTATAGTCTGGCTAATCGGTTCCACTGATTAGCCGGACTAATCGAAACACTAACTAAAAAAACTTTAATTGGTTCCAAACAATTGTTTTTCCTGTTTTTCATAATAAAGGAGAAAACTTGAAAATTTGAGTATAAAAATAATTTTATGTATTCATTTTTTGGGATTTTTTCAAGAAAAATTTTAGTAGGATTTTTTTCAAGTAAATTTTTTTATTTTTTTTTTAATTTCAAACCGGACTATAGTGAAACTGGGTTAATCGAAGACGGACTATACAAGGTATTACTGTATATATATATATATATATATATATATATATATATATATATATATATATTAATATGTATATAAAGTTTAATATTTATAAATAAAAAATATTCATTTTAACCGACCTACTCCAGGAACTTCGTTTCACTACATATTTTATGCATATACGTTATTAGATTATATGAACCCATACCGTTAGTATACATTCGCTATTATATGGCACTCATAAACCTAAAAACTCATAAAATAGCGTAAGTATCAAACGGGGAAACAGCACTAAAACATAATGACATTATGTTGCTTTTTCGAGGTCTAGTTTGTTGCATATCACAGGCCGAGAGTATTTCGGATTATTGGCAAGTGGGGCTTTAATAAACGTCGGACAGCTAATGCAATCGATACACATATGTTAATTCGAACCATTGTTCTCTGATGAAATGAAATTAGTCTCGAGTCGGGTAAACATGACCTCGGCCCGTACATGAAACCATGTAATGTACATAGGGCATCGGTCGACTATTCAAGCAACACCTTTATACTTCGACCAGATCGATTTGAATATAATAAAAGCACAAGTTGTCGCTTTAACTACAAACGTGCCGTGTGCAGAAAACTTTTATGGTACACGCGTCTCGGCGACAATAGTGCACTGTATTATTCATAAAAGTGCATATAATTAAATGTTCTCGACACTAAACCGACATATACATTTATGTATAAATAAAAAAATGAAAAAGATGTTTTTTTTAGATTAGATAGAAATTTCGATAGAGATTCAATTTAAAGTTTTATTTAAAGTTTATTTTATCGTAAAAGTATCAAATAAAAAATTATATCAATTTTATTTACAATGAATAAATATATTTAAAACGTAGTGTACATTTTTCGAGGAAACTCTTTTAATTAATTTTAATTTTGGATCACTTTTTGTCAATACGAAAACTAGGCGTCATTTAAAATCGTACAAGAAACTTTTAGCATACATAATTCGGGGAACTTTTTGAGAATTTTTCTGGAAAGTCGAAAAAATATTCTTTGAAAGCTTAAAATTATTCATTGTAGTTCTGATGCTCTTCAAAACATTTTCTTTTTATAAAATTTAAAATTGAAGCAAACGTGTACAGCAGTATAATTAATTATTCTTCATCATAGAAATGGAAAAAGTTACGCAGAAATTCCAAAATTATAAATCGTTATTCTAGCATAGGAGTCGCCACACTTTTTTGATCATCGATCCCCTAAAAATCTTCGAAACCTCTTATCGACCCCCACAAAATTTATTTTTAGTGATTTATTTATGTGTTACAGACAAAAAAAAAGCTTTACACAAATGATTTTTTACCCCAACACCACAATAATTTAACACCACAATAAAAAGTAAATAAAATTCAAAAACGGATTCAGTTGAAATACACAAACGACAAGAAATCGTTTTGTGGGTGCAAAAAACGATCCGACCGTTCGTAAACATACAATCAATTAATGGCATATTGACAAAGAGTGAAGTAAGTTAGGTAGTTGAAGAAAACGCCGATGTAGTAAACATATATATAGGTGATGTCAAAACGGTGTGACCAGTTATAATATATCTGTCAAGAAAGCGAACGAAGGTCGTATGTTCGTAATATAAAAATGTTTCTGACATATTCATTCGAGGTATAAAGTTTTACAACTGTTGCGACCGATAAACAAAAAAAGTCTCTAAGATTAATATCTCGAGTCACTGTACGTTTATTTTTAGTTTGTACTTCGTTTCCGTTCGTATAAATAATCGAGAATATAATAAAGTAAGAGACTAAACAGTGTAATATAAAATAGGAGACTCTATACAGGGCAATCAAACTGATCGTAAAGGTTGAAAATAATCGAATTAGACTTATTTTAATATTCTTTGAAACAAACAGATACGGAGTTGATTCGATTTCAGTTATTTAATCTGTATATAGAGATTGGCTATTAACCTAGTTATATTTTATATCTGTACGTTACAGAGATCTTTTTTTATGTTCATGTCTGAAAGTTCTTTTTATGAAAATAACTCATTGACTCATTAAATGAATTTGTCGTATGAAATTTCGAATATAATCTAGCTCGCTTTTCGAATCCATTTATATTAACACAGTTAATTTTTTTTTATACAATCACGTGCAAAAGTAAACATACAAGGAATATTTTTTACAAAATGATTATTCATTTTTCTGAAAAATTCTTTCACTATAGCAAGATTGTTTCTGTATATTTTTTTGTTATTGTACAGAAAAATTATAGAATCTCTCATTAATATTATTTCGCATGTGCAAAAGTTTACAAACAGTTGTATTTTAATTCGTTTTTAGACATTTTTGAGGAAAGTTGTGAAATTTGTGTATCTCTTAAGAATATTTTTTTTATTTTATGACACACCATGTTAATTTTATGAACTCCTTCGATATTAATAGGAAAATATTAGACCTGAAATAACAAGAAAATTCGTCCATTCTATGACCAGAATATTAAAAGAAATCATTAAAAATAAAAGTGGTTCAACTTCATATTGAATGTTAAAAAAAAATATTTATTTAATAAATTTTCAGTGTATGTTAATTTTTGCACCGTTAAAATGTGTTATTTTTATAGTTAAAATGAATTATTGTTTTTTATTTTATTTTTGTTATTGGTTTTGAATTGAAAATCAAATTCAATAAATTTCCAAAAAAAATTCTATTAATTTTAAATTTTTCAACAAATTTTAATGATTAAAATAGTTTTGCTTATATGTTCACTTTTGCACATTGGTGTATACATTTATATTTTATCTCTATATCATATTTTATCTGTTTTGAAATTATAATATACAAGCAGATGGTGTAAAAATATAATTTAAACCTATCACAAACATATACACTGCAAATGAATAATCATCACAATAAAAACGATATATCACACATGATATTATATATATATATATATATATATATATATATATATATATATATATATATATATAGTGTGTGTGTGTGTTCATACGTGTGTACAGGATAGAATAACATGGAATAAACGAAAGTCGAATATTCAATCTTTACATTGCTCTCCCAGAATGACAGAATCCAGGCGTGTGATTGATGTTTTCCGCAAATCAACGCCGACATAGTCATCGTTCAAATGGAATTCCACACGTTTCCGCAAATATTGTGAACCGGCGTTAAAACCATTAATTCCGAAATACATCTCGCATGTATGTGGAAAAATATTTTAACTGTTTGTAACGAAAATGTGAAAACGTATTTAATTTACATATAGGAAAAAAAACTATAATTAATAAAATAAACACCAAACGATGTTTAATAACTATCGTATCGAATTTCAAGCTTGCTGAATTGGATTTTTTTTAAAAAAAATATTTGAATACGTTTTATCGTTCTGAAATGTAATTCAAAACTAAATTTTAATATATCTTACATGTATAATTTCATCACGTTTCATATTTTTTTGTAAAAAAATATTGACCTGTATTTTCTATCGGTATGCCTGAAGCGTAATACAAGCAATAATCTAATCGAAGCAATAAAGAAATGTAATGAAGAGATGATCTTGAATATAAAAGATGACATTAATATCTGTGGCAAGAGAGATGTATTACTACTATGTAAATCAGGATCGTGGAACATTTTAAATGAAAGGGCCAATTATAAGTTTTGTGAAATCTTGGCAGAAGATATGAAAAAAATGCTTTAATTTTAAAATTTGTATTTTTTTTATAGAAAGAGTTAAAAATTTTTGAGCAATGACTTTTCTATCAAAAACTTTTTTGGTGGAAGCATTGCACAAAAAAATCACTATTAAACACTTTACATTTATTTATATTGCTAAGAAACACTTGTTGAGAGAGACGTTGTTACATTTTTTTTAATAGAAATAAATTCGAGACAAACATTGTATAAGTTTTTTTTAAGAATGATAGAACTTTAAATTGAATCCCTATAGAAAGTTCTATCTAATCTATAAAAAAACACCATTTATATATATATATATATATATATATACATACATGTATGTGTGTATGTATATATAAAGGTATGATAACGATGTTTTTTTAGGTTTGATAGAATTTTAGATAGGGATTCAATTTAAAGTTTTATCATGGTTAATAAGCACCTATATATGTAAATAAATTCTCTCAATTTACTTTACTTTTATTTTCTTTAAATATTCAATTTTGTTAAAAAAAGGATATATATCGAAAATACTTTTTTTTGTTACATTTTCAAATTTTATTCATTTTTAATTAATTAAGAAAAAACACATCTACATACATCGTGATTAATTAATAAAAATTTTAATATAATACAAATCTTTATCTACCTCTCCTCTTCTTATATATATATATATATATATATATATATATATATATATATATATATATATATATATATATATATACACACACACATACGATGGTCGTTTGTCAAGTATGGTAAATTTATTGATAGTTTAATTTAATTAATTTTTTTAACTTAATTTTTGTTAATTTTTTTAATTTACTCTCTCTTACTTTTTAACCATACTTATCAAACGATCCTCGTACTTACACACACACATGTATTTAAAAAATAATGTGAATAATCGCAAGTGATATGAGTTTATATAAATCTTGTCTTTCCATGGACATTGATGGATTTGTGTATAGGTTTATCGAGACCCATATCATACTATCTGACATATGACTATCTAAACGGGATGACACATGGGAATAAGGAATCGCTATACAAACAAACGATAAGGATGTTCCTTTAGTAAAATGTTTTATGTAAATAGACAAATCTCACCTTATTACTTAATACTAAATATAAACACACAGTGAACATGGCTTTTGTTACGAATTTATATATATATATATATATATATATATATATATATATAAAGTTTTCCAAAAAGCGCTTTAAAAGTTTAAATGGGAATAAAACAAAAAGTATGTAATTAATTAATTATTTATTTTTAAGCATATTCTATGTCATTAATGATGGAGCACAATTTCACTCATTTGACCATCACAACTGCTTCACAGTACATTCGTTTAATCCAATTTTTAGTAACTTTTTCCCAGATGGCAATTCGAAACCCGAATAGAATACAAGAAGTCCTAGAACAAATCATAAGAAGACGGGGTATATTACACACCCTCAAGTACATCCTTGAATATAAGCTTTCTCTCTACCAGATGACGTACAACACCAAAGCTAAAAAAATAATAATTTTTAGTCACTCTTTCACGT
The DNA here is from genome assembly GCA_029203775.1 of Neoneuromus ignobilis. Taxonomy (NCBI): domain Eukaryota; kingdom Metazoa; phylum Arthropoda; class Insecta; order Megaloptera; family Corydalidae; genus Neoneuromus; species Neoneuromus ignobilis. The sequence continues at coordinate 976,488 of CP092096.1, read as the reverse complement.
GATTGTGGTCCAATTTCATGAATTACAAGTTCAATATTTATTTTTAATGCTTCTGTTGATTGTTGTCTATCAGCATAAACCAATGATTTCACATAACTTCACTGAAAATAATCCAATTGAGTTAGATCACCTGATCTTGATGGTCAATTGATGGGTCCATTTTGTAAACTTTTGTTTCAATAAGTCTAATATTTCTGTAGATAAATGGCAACCATTTTTAATCATTTTTGGAAAAAATACATTAATCATGGTTTGATAACATGATCTCCAGTTTCATTTTGAAATTTTCACTAATAGAAGCAATATGAGCCTCACTTCTTGCATTTCTTAGTCTTATAGGTACTACTGTATCAAGTAGAATATAATTGGTTTTAAATTTTTCAATAATTCGATAAATGGCACGTTCATTGATTTTTATAATAAGTTTTTACAATTTTTAAACGTTGTTGAAGTGTTAAAAAAACGTTTCATTATAATTTACCAAACTATACTGAGTTGAAATATCAAAATGAACTTAAAAAAAATTCAAACATGGTTGCCATTAGCTATCAAAATTTTGACATTCTTATTGGAAAACATACAAAATGTAGCTATTAATCGAGCATATCTCTAATTCCCAAGAAAATTTTTCTCCTTCATTTGCATAATTTTTCCATAAAATAGTATGAACTTGCATATTGGCCAACCTCATCGACACCTCGCATATTTTTATTGTAATTTATTATAACTTTTGACTTATTTATGCTGGTGGTGTTACATCCAGGTAATCTTTCTATATTCATTGTTTGGGAACTGTGGCTGATTCACTTTAACACAAATGAATTTTATTTCCAACACCACAATGGTTATAAAGAGTTCAATAATCACTTATTGTTTATGACTATGTCGGCTGATGCGCATTTCGATGGCAAAAATTTTTTTTTTTTAAAGAAAAAGGCTCTGACGATAATGTCATCGCTATCGAAATGAGTATCAACTGACATAGTTATAAACAATAAGTGATTATTGAACACTTTATAACCATTGTGGTGTTGGGAATAAAAATGCATTTGTGTTAAAATCTTTCTACAATTTCCATACCCGAAACATCGTGGTTAATATAGTAACTATTCCCTTATTCTTCCATGCTAATAATAAAATATCACCTGATCAATACGAAGATCTCTAATTGCACTTAAACTTGTAATGACTTAGTAAATATCCTAAGTATTTCCAAAGCGTTTTGATTTGGTGAAGTATACGATCACAATGGTTCTTGTTTAAAATAAAAAATTCCTAGTACTTTTTTAATACAATTAATATATATATATATATATATATATATATATATAAATTACCTCACATATCCGACTTCGATTAGTCCGGTGTGAAATTTCCAAAAAAAAAAATTTCATTTGAAAAAATCCTACTAAAAATTTTTTCTTGAAAAAAATCTCAAAAAATTAATACATAAAATTATTTTTATACGCAATTTTCCAAGTTTTCCCCTTTATATTGAGAACATAATAAAAAAGAAAACCAAAATCGTATATGCACATTATGCGCAACGCATGCGCAGTACTAATTTTGTGGTCTTGTTTTCTTTTTCTATTAGTTTTCGATTCGCAACTCTAGAATAAAGTCGATTTTTTGATAATTAAATTTCAATAACCCATTTGAAAATGAATTTAAAATGAATTTAAAATGTATTTAAAATGAATATATAAACCCCTGATTTTGTTTTGTTGATACATACAAATATTTGAATATTTAACCCTCGTTTTATTTACTGAAAAACAGGAAAAAAAATTTGTTTGGAACCAATTAACGTTTTTTGTATTTAGTTAGTGTTTCGATTAGTCCGGTTTCAAATAATCCAGCTAATCAGTGGAACCGATTAGCCGGACTATGCGAGGTATTCCTGTATATATATATATATATATATATATATATATTTCAATTTCATAAAATGTTATAAAAAAGTTTTATAAAATCTTATTGCATCAAAAAAACTCATTTTCAAAAAATGATTTAGTTAGAGTATAAAATGAACAGAAAGGCTCTGACGATGATGGCGTCGCCATCGAAATGCATCAGTCGATATAATTATAGATTATATAATTATAAATAATAAGTGATTATTGAACGCTTTAAATTATTGTGGTGTTGGGGTTAAAATTCATTTGTGTAAAGTGAATCAGCCACAGTTTCAAAACAACAAATAAATGTATGAAATCAATTTTGATTAAAATATTTTTTTCCATTTATATTTGATATTATTTATATCAAACAGTTCATATTCACCTCCCTCAAATTGAACATTAGGTATGAATCCACCAACAACCCTATCTCAAAAAACAACCCTTGTACGCCACAAAAATAAAAATAGTTTTGTTTTTCATCCGAACTTGTTCTTATACTCTACTAAATAATGCACGTGAAATTGAAAAATGTATAAATGTTTACCTAAATATATTATTAAACAAGTACTCTAATTATACGGATGTAATATAGTTATCTAAATAAACTTAAAACTAAATTGGAAAACATTATTTACACTGAATACATTTATTTGTATGTACACATACAAACATACGAAACCGAAATTATAAATGGATAATAATTTCCAACTGAATATGAAACATGCGAAAATATTTACACACGGAAAATGAACATGTTAATAATTTATAACATGGGTTAAAATTTACCACATAATAAGTTGAAGTTGTTTACTTTATATACATAATGTACACATAAAAGCATTGAATTATAATCCGGTCATAACCGAACATTTAACACAAACGGTTGACCGATAGGTCGTTCGAACACTTGTGAACTTCATACAAAGATCAGGGAGAATGGACGATGCAGGGTTAACATTAGATATACTGGGATTCGATATAAACCTATTTAACCGGACAAAATGTAATTTTTAATCAATTAGTACAAGCAATAATAAAAAAAAGCTTTCAATAATAAAAAATTATATTTTTCACTTAAATATTGAAATTACATATGAACCGTTATATTTGAAAGTGGAATAACTCCATTTATTCATATATTGAGATATTTAAAGGGTTTGCGTTTGAGTGAATGAAAAAATATTGGCAAACGTTTCTAAATTCGAGTTATGTTTTTAAAACTATGTACTTGTTAAATTTTATTATGTAAAAATAATAATTGAAATTGTTAGGGAAAATAACCGATTTTTTTAGCTACAAATGTAGTTATTCCACTTTCTTTTTTAACAAATTGAGCAGTTTATTTTTTAACCGAATAAGTCCATTTATTCATACATTGAGATAAAGGTTTGCGTTTGAATTAAACGAAAAATCGACTTTGAAATATTTTTAGTTATATTATATAAAAATTTATAAATAAACAATAATTGTTAATTTATTAATTTTCCAAAAAGTTATCATAATTTCAAAATGTAATTTTTGAAACCTTTTGATTTCATCTTTTTTTATTAAATATATTAAATAAATATATTTTATAAAAAAAGATGAAATCAAAAGGTTTAAAAAATTGTATTTTTAATTATGATAGTTTTTTTAATATTTTTTGAACAATTTCTTTAAAAGATGGAAAATTAATAAATAAACAATTATTGTTTATTTATAAATTTTTATATAATGAAATTAAAAATATTTCAAAATCGATTTTCGTTTACTCAAACGCAAACCTTTATCTCAATGTATGAATAAGTGGAGTTATTCCATTTTCAAATATAACGTTTTTGTGATAATATTATACAGTAAATTTCATTTGATTAATTTATGAGTCTATTGTACACTCTTGACTGTGTTATTAGAAATATAAAAAGAGGACATCTATGTCTACCTAAAACTGTCATTGGGCCTTCGCACACTAGTCAAAATGTATACAGTATTCACGGCCCATTACCACTCGACTCCCACGCTCTTACCCGAAAACTATTTTTTTTAGGTGGAGGACTTTGGTGATAAGAGGGTGTGAGACGAGCGGTAACGGGCGTGAATAATGTATGCATGCTGACTAGTGTACAAAAGCCCATTAACTCATTTTTTTCAAAAAATTGCGATATTCCACTTTCAAAAAAAACGGTTTATAATAAATGGTGGTAATGGTAGCTCCTTTAATTAATTTTTTATTTTCTTTAGCGCAATTTTGAAACCGGTTGGTATATTTAGTGTTAATCAAGTATTAAAAAAATAGAGCAAATTATATTTTGAAAAAATAAAGCAAGTTCTATTACAGTCTTTCACGCTAGACTTCATCTCGAGTCCGGCGAATTTCGCAAAAAAATAACTTCTTCATAAAATCGATGTAATTCTTAAACCAATGAACATTTTGAAATGAAATTTCATATCTGCCTATAAAAGAGTTCGATGCATAGATATATGTAAATATAATAGTGGTTTTCAATTTATAATGAGTGTAGTGACATGATAAAGTACAAAAAAGAGATGCTTTATAATAAACATAGTTTATTATAAAAAAATCATTTTTTAGCGTAAAAAAACATCTAAAAGGGATAAAAATATGATAAATTACGTAAAACATATATTCTATATACAGAAGTTGTTAGAAAAAAAATAAGAGAACCAATTTCGATTTTATTTCAAAAAAACAGTACTTTTCTAGGGATAGAGATTACTTTATTTAAAATATCTGAAATATTTTTTATAATTTTTATAATTTGCCAACATTTTAAATATATATATATATATATATATATATATAACCATCTGTTGATGGAATTAGAAAAAAAAATAGTTTGTATTTATATTTAAAAATTATACGAAACACGCATTAACGCGTGAACGGACTTACAGTAGTTCAATACGAAACACGTGTTTAGGCATGGCCGGGAGGTAATGTGTTAAGAGGATTGATCATTAATATAGGGTAATCCAAATGTGACGCCTAGATTTGTGTTTTATTAAAAAGAACCGTGTATAGAGACACATGTTAAGGTATCTTTTGTTTCTCTTTAATAAAACACAAATCTAGGCGTCACATTTGGGTGGTGACCCTTACAGGTAATATTTCCAAAATTAATAATAATTCGATTAATCTTTTTGTAAATGAAACCGTCGAACATAGTCTGTTCTTATATTTACTATCTATGAATTTCCGAACACATTTAATTGTACTATTATATGCAGTTCTATATAAATAGTGTCATGTGCTATTTCTGTAGAAAACGCTGCGCCGCAATGAGACGGGTGTGACAGCACTTGACACGTATTGCGATCAAGCAATTTCTTCCAGAGTCAATTTAAACGACACGTCAGTAGTAAGCGCAAGAATACTTTAACAGAAAAGAACAGTGTCGACGTGTGCACGTTGATATTTTCCCACCTACCACTATGTACGATAAAATATTTTGTATATGGATCGTTTACAGCAGGCCGAAATGATGAAATCCACTTTTTGATTTTTTTTTTCAATTTTAGTACCAAAGCACTCGATTGATGCATAACTTTTTAGATTTAAAATAAATTTCTTTGATATTTAGATTTAACACCACCAAATGATAATTGTTTTTTAATCGTGGAATAATAAATAATTTATTTCAAAAGTCAATGTCATTAACTCAAATTCATCTTCAGTACATTAAGTATAAAAACTAACGGAATTTTTGAAATAAAACACATAAGAAGTTATTTATCTATTAGTATTCATTTTGTCGCCTTTAAGGGGTTATACGCACTTGCGAGGCGCAAAAACGACGTTTTTTTAGGAATTTTTTTTAGAAACAGTATTTATTTTGCAATTACAAATTATGGTTATTTGAATAGATCCTACTTTCAAGAATAAAATAACATGTCGATCATAAAAAAATATTGAAGTGCACCGCTCCTGCAGACGATGTCCCGAACGACCTCCAAAAAAAAGGCGCTTGGCGGTGATCTCCATATCGGCGGTTTGGATTATTTGAAATCAAAAAATATGGCCAATTCTTTTAAAGGATAGATTAATGCAGGTATTGAACGAAGGAATAATAAAAATTTTCATTTTTGACAAAATGGCGTCTACTTGAAAAAAATTTTTCGTTTTTTACTAAAATTTTCGCTCCAAATTGTTTAAAAAAAATAGTAATAATTTTTATAAACCTTATTCCTTCGTTCAATACCTGAGGAATATATTTGAGAAGATTGTGTGAAAATTTGAGACCGATCGGTTCAGCCATTTCTGAGATATTGAGTTCACCGACTATGAAAACACCGTTTTGAGATAAACGCGTTTGAAGTTTCGGAAGTAGTTTACACATAGTTAAAAATTTGGTAAAAATTCAGGTGTATGTCCGAAAATATTTATCGGATTTACTTCAAATTTTCAGAGAATATACTCAAATATATGTGCATTCCGAAAATACAAAAAAAAATCGATTTTTTGAAATTTCTAATTGCGTATAACCCCTTAAAGTATTCCCCATTAGAAGCTATACACATATTCTAACGCTTCTTCCAGTTCTTGCAAACGTGTATTGTGGTATAGTTTTCAGTTCATAAATATGTATTTCTAAAACTTATACTAGCTTTTCTTCCCAATATTTTTTTTGTATTGACAGGCTCTATTCACGTGATTTTCATTCGCGTAAAACGAATCCACGTGGAACGGATACTCCGCATAAATGAAGCACCGGGTGTATATATATACACACAATTATTTCATATCAAATTTTAGTTGTATATTTCAAATACAGTGTTATACAATTTTAAATACGAGAGTCGTTTGATAATTATGGTAAATTTATTTATTGTTTAATTTAATTACATTTTTCAATTTAGTTTTTCTTACTTTTTTACTATACTTATCAAACGACCCTCGTATCTACAAATAATTGTTACTCTAACAATATATGCATTTCTATTTAATCTTTAAAATATTATACAAACATACTTATTGAAATATACGAATGAAATTTTAGGTAATTCAGTTATGTCAAAAATTTATCATTTCTTAAAATGTATCGACAAGTCAATACCGAGTTCATCATTTTATGTAGTGATTTCGAAATAAGTGCACTATAAATTTGAATTACTTTTCTTGGTGAGTGTTTTTCTATGTTTTTATTTCGTATATATATATATATATATACGAGTATATATATATATATATATTATAAGACTTGTAAAAAGTAATTAATATTTAGATTTTATATTCCTGTATTTTGATAATAAACAATAGTGTGGAAGTAATTTTATCCAAAAATTAAACGTTAAATTATTAACCTCTTCAGGGATAATTTTTTTATAGTGAGAAAAAATGACTTAATTTTTGTTTTATTACGATTTATTCATTTTATATTGACAAGAATTCAGAAAATAAGAAAAAATGTGGAAAACAATAAAAATGCACAAAAAAAAATAACTTCTACATTTGTGGTCTCTGAGTGTTATTAGTAATTTATGAGTGAAAAGATTTCATACATTCCGGACATAGCGGTTCTTCACATTTCTCACAAATGTAACGAGTTCGTCTTACACAATTTTTGTCGTGACATCTTGGAGGATTTCTCAGTTCCTTTATAATAAGTGTCCAATTATACTTATGGTTATAAGAAAAAACACCACTTGAAACGATAAGTATATACATATGTGTACGTTTATTAATTTCTTATAAAATAGAAAACAAACAGCAAATTTATTTTTTAAATTTATACAAATTATTGAAACTTAATATATTTTATATATCTGGTATTATATTTATAAAATATTGACGATTTGTTCAAATAATCAAACTTTACACTATTTTCATATCTCTAACTGTACACCAGAAAAAAAATATCAGTGCAGTCACACAATAAGATTTTCATTTTTCTTGTTGAGAGATTCTGTAGTGAATAATTTATCATCAAATTTTTGTTCTTTTTGTTAATGACAGTAATTATAATTATAAAAAACTAAACGTACACATATGTGCTACTATCCCTGAACAAGTTAAACATTTTTTTCTACCGCATTTTTATATTTTTTTTCATCTGTTATATTCTTAATTTTTTTCTTCTACACAATTTTAACTACTATATAGGATATCTCATCGGTACAACTTAATTTTTAAATAAAACTAATCTTTTTTTGAGTGAACGATGATGTATTTTTGAGCAGTAATGAGTGTACGTTTTTGATAGAACACTCTATATATTTATTCATTTAACTGTTAGTTCTAGTATCTTTTCTAATAAATTATATGATTGATCCATTTCATCTTTTTCACTTTTATTATGTTTAATATTCAAATATAGAGTCATCCAAATGTGACGCCTAGATTGATGTTTTATTTTTAAAAAAAACGTGTGTATAGGGAAACATGTGTATAGTTTCTTTTCAATAAAACACAAATCTATGGGTCACATTTGGATGACCTTTTATATGATACTCAGCCGAATCGTCTTAGTATAAACTGGACAATTAATTCGCAAAAAATCACGCCTGTATAAACGTTTTCATGTAATTAACCGCCGATAACATTTCTGAAGGATTAAATCTCGTTGACTATTGCATATCGTCGTCGGCGACTGGAACACTATAATAGTATATTTTATTGTTGACTGCAATCGTATATATTCAAAGAACAGGAACGTGTGGCGGACACAGTGAACTGACTTCGATATTTGTCGCCGTCTCGTTGGCAGCTACGATACCGCCGTTGTGTCCTGCCGTGGTTGCCAGCCACCATCGACGCAGCATCCCATTATATGTGGTTTAACCGTCAAGCATTTACGATACGAATGTTTTATATTTATAGTTCTGTTTTTATCCATTTCAATGTTCATTTATAGAAGACGGTCGAGTTACTACATTGAATTTAAATAGCACTGCGTGTGGCCTATTCAAGAATTGCTAAAAAACAAATGGACGGGTTTGATACAACAGATATTATTACATAGCGTTTTGGTTACAATTTTTGATTTAAAATAATCGTCGTTCCGATATTTTCAAATCGCTGCCTTTTTAAATATCAATCATTTCAACCATTATACTTGTAATACTAATTTAAGATCTATTATTATTAAACAGAACAGTAGATTTTAGTAAAATATATGGTAATTAAAGTGTTGAAAATAAATCGTATACAATGCTCTTGAAAAGTTAGTTGAAATAAAAAAAATGATAAAAATTTAAAAATTTTATGAAAAAATAAAAATATCTCCAAATGAAATACTGTTTATTAAACCTTAATTAATAATAGTCATTTTAATTAGGAATTAGCAATCATGCTTCAAACGAATCAAATTATACAAAAACTACTTCTAAATCTAGTGTCAAAACTTAGTTGAAAATTCCAAAAAAAAATATATAAAAAATCAAAACACTTTTTTTAATTTTCAATATTTTGTATGACCGCCATTCTAGACATTGATTCTACCAAATTTTGTAAAATACAGAGACAAACTAGACCACGTTTCAAAAATTTTTCCCCTAAATCAAATATTGATGTGAGGATCTTGTGGTTTAATTCGTCCCACAAAAATATTCAATAGGATTAAAGTTTGGTGCCATTGATGACCATTCAAGTACATCTACTTTTTGTAAAAAATTCTTCAGTTACTCTTGCCATATGCTTCTGGTCGTTGTCCTGATGGAAAGTAAAAGCCTTACCCAATCCTATTGATGTAAATTTTCTTGTAAAATAGTACAGTACATTTACACTGTCATTTTGCCCTCAGTAATTGTAATCTACCCACACCATGACATTTTCTCCCCCATGTTTTACAATTGGTTGCAAGAACGTGTTAACGCAAGCATTATCATTGCTACTTCGCTAAACTGTTTGGCATCGGCGATTTTTAAATATGCCAAACTTAGACACGTCAAAATGTCCAATGATTTATTTACATTTTTTGACAAAATTTATTTCCTTTTTTTATAAGCAAATATCAATAAGGGTTTCTTTTTGGCCACATGGCCCTTAGACTCGTCAAAATGTCCAATGATTTATTCACATTTTTTGGCAAAATTTAATGTTATTTTTTTATGAGCAAATATCAATAAAACTTTTTTTCTGGCCACATGACCTCTCGACTTAGCATCATGATGACGTCTTCCAATAGTGGTTTTAGAAACTGAAGTCCCTACTTCATGTAATTACTCTCTAATTTTCGGATTAATATCATCGCTGGTATTAATGACTACGTCGCGCCAAACATTGTTTATCTGCAAGTATCGAAGCTTCTCTGCTCTTTTTATGATTTTCCTTACTTATTCGGCATTAATTTTGAATATTTTTCTAATCACACCATAATTTTTTAATCTTTCATATTCACTCATAACTTTTAAACTTTCTTCTATAGTTAACTTTCATTTAAAACCCATTTTTTTACTAATAATAAATCTGTAAATATTACTGTAAAATATCTACGACAGGACCGTGCAACTTTTTAAGAAAAATGACCAATTACAAGTTTTTCTAAATCTTAAAAGACCACGTTATTTTGTATCAAGGGCAGAGAATAGGGCATTCTCTAAGTGTGGCAGGTCTAGTGATATTTTGAATAATTAAATGCAGATGCATTAGTCTTGAGATTTGTAAATTTATTATAAAAAAAGTTAACAAAAAACACTTCTTTGATTATAACATTGAATAAAAACGTCATTATTGAACACTCGTACATTTGTTTACTACTGTGTTCAAAAAGTGAGGTGATTGAATAAAACACTTACTATTTATTTATTTATTCATCGAAATTTATTTTGTCTCCTTCAAAGTAATCCCCTCTCGTTGCAACACACATACGCCAATGTTCAATACAATCTTGGAAACAGTTTTCATATTCACTTTTTGGAATTTCCATTAGCATCTCCTTCAATTTTTGTTTTATCGATTCAACTGAGTAAAATCGGGTTCCTAAAAGTGGGTTTTTTTTAATAGATTGTACAGGAAAAAGTTGCATGGTGACATATCTGGACAATACGGTGCTTATGGAGCAATATTTGTTAAATTTTTGGCGAAAAGCTCATGAAAAATGATTGCGTTATGAGAATGTGCGTTTTGCTGACAAACGTTTTAAGCTCAAAAGATCACTTAAAATTGCGTCTACTGAACCTGTTAAATTCGAATATCTTCAGAAAACTCTCTTACAGTCAATTGACGATTTCCCATTACTTTGTTTCTAATTTTTTCGATATTTTCTGCGGTTACTGATATTGATAGATGACCAGAACGAGGTTCATCTTCTACGGATTCACGACCTTCTCTGAATAGCTTACGGGCTACACAAAAATGTTAAAAGGGTTGCTGGTTGCACGGGCACAAGAATTTATTAAACCTAAACAAATAAATACGTTCTTTTTCGATGCGAATAAATGTTACTTGAAGACTTGGAAGTGTTCATTTCAACTAACTTTTGTAGGGCGTTGTAAATCAAGGTGTATGTTTGTTTATTTATCGTTTTATGTAAAAAAATACTAGGGGTCGAACCGATGGCATATTGTTAAATAAATATAAAACCGTGAAGTCAAAAACAAATGTTCAGTGTATGATATAGTGTTTAGATGAAATTTGAAAATTCAATTTCCTCTGATAAAAACGTACTCGTAAAAATAAATAAAGGTCTTGGGGGCGAACACCGTTCACAATATGATTTTTAAATTTGTTGTAAAATATTACGGAAGATTTACAATCGAGTTGGTACGCGCGAATGAGTATTATTAATATTCTTTTTACTTTAAAAAAAAACTTTCGAAGGAATCGTACGGGGTTATGTACGTACGTATCATTTTTGTTGTTGCGAGGCCGGCGAGTGGCAAGTGTCAGACCTATGTTACTACACATGTACACGACAGGCAGGAGGTCACATCAGGAGGTGTTTCACGAATAAAATTCTCTCGTTACTAACAAGATGTACTGAATTTAAAACGTTTGTGTGTACGAGTCGTGTCACTTTGATATGTGAACATTAAATGTTTTTAGAATATGAATGACGTACAGTCGGCTGGATTATCTTTTGAACTTTGATCTATGAAGTAACTAGAGAGGTGCTCGAAACGCGAGATATTTATATTACCGAGTAAATTACAGCCCTTTTTTCATATGCTAGTTTCTTATCTGCACAGATCTAGAAGTTTTAATTGAATTGAAAAAAGTATCAAGTTTACGAACTCCTCGTATTTGTGAGATGAATGGATAGATCATCAAGAAAATTAACGAGTTTGTGTAAAGATGACATTGTTTTGGGAATGATCTTATTAAATTTATCTTGAGAACGCTGTTACTACTATTTTTTAAAAAAATCTTCAGCAGATGTAAAATAGTAGTTATTAAAAAAATCTTTATTTTTTTCAAGAATTAATTTAAAATATTTTATGATAATATCAAAATGAATACAGACAGTTAGTTTCCATACTTTCGTTTTATTTAACTCTTTTTAATCAAATGTCATGCTTTTTTTGTTTAGAAATTTCATAAGAAAAATGTAATTTTCTTAAACAAACAATCAGTTTTTTATTTTTCAATCATTCCACGTTATTACTAAATAGAGTCCAGTCTCTTTTTATTCAGTAGATACGTTCCACAGAAAACCATATATAAAAAAATCGCAAAAAAAATATTTTACTTTGAAAAATTAGGCATACGTTCCATAATTTCCTAAAACTTCATAAAACCAAAACTATGAGTTGAAATTAACTTAAAATCGCATTAAAAAATATAGACATTCAAGAAAATAGTAATGTCTAAGAAATTCTTTTGAAAATCTGAAAGAAATTGATATTAAACTTGAAATAAATTTGTTTTTTTTATTTTATTGAAAAGTAACAATTTTTTTTACATTTTTCATCAGAATTATTGTCTCTATCTGACAATATTCAGCACCAAATCACTTTCAACAATAGAAGAGATAGTCTCTGCATCAGATCTTCACAGTAAAGGCAATGACTTTTCACAAACAAAATTAAAATTGACTTCATTCTCATTCTGTGTTGCTTTTTCCCCTCTGATGAATGTAATCACTAATTTTTCTTTGCGATGATGATTTTACTAATTTTTTTACACAGTTCTTCAGTTCACGTTGAATTAAAGGCTCGTTCATAATTTATATCATTAACAAAAAAATGACTTTTCAATTTATTGCAAAGTTTAAGACTTTCTCGAAATATATTTGCAGCGAGGAAGACTGGTTTTTCTTCCACATCTCTATCGATTTTTGAATCTTCAATGATATCTAAAGTTATACCAATGATATCATTGTCACTTAAGATATTATCCACAAGCAATTCGTCGACGTTCATCTTGGCTAAAAAGGTGTCAAAACATTCTCCGCCAATTTCATGTGTTAAACTAATAATTGATCGTGCTATACGTATGTAATATATATTCAAAGGGGAAACTCCGAATTTGCATGAAATATACACAGCATAAATAAAAACCCGACTGTATAAGAAAATTACAAAAATGAATTTAAAAAAAAGTTTATAAATCGAACAAAACTTATATTTTATGTATGGATTGAACAGGATTTCCTAATTATTTTTTTTAAAAAAAAACATAAGACACGGACTACAAAATAACGTCGACAAACTTGAAAGAAAATATTTTCGTTCGCCAAATTGGGTTAAATAAACATATGGAAAAAGATACACGTGTGCTAAAATCTCTATAATCAAATTGTAAAAATGTCAATACTTTAACTTTTCGCACATATTATCATTCTGTATGAAATGTCGTTTCGTTGATATTTCGAAATTCAATAAACTTGGGTAGCTTGGGTTCGTATCATGGATATAACTGTTAAATGAAATTCGAATTTCAAATCATTTTACTAGGTCTATAACATAGCTATATAATAACTCAAAGCTCATATATTTACACATATATACAACCACCCAGCTATGTCTCACACACACACACACACACACACACACATATATATATATATATATATATATATATATATATTTGTGTATAAGTGGATGGGGGTTGTATGTTTGTATGTGTAAGTTTGAAATTGTATCAAATCAACAGGCAGTACGACATGTAATCAATCTATACGTACATGAAGAGGATTATCTTACGCTCGCTTACACATTTTCAAACGCAGTGTTTTAATCAAAAAAGATATTAATATATTATTGAAATTCTCGATAATATTTCACATGCCTCAATAATATTTGTCAAATAAAATATTTTTACAGAATATATATATAGATAGATATATATATATATATATATATATATATATATAGGAATACCTCGCATAATGCGGTTAATCGGTTCCACTGATTATCCGGACTAATCGAAACATTAACTAAATACAAAAAACGTTAATTGGTTCCAAACAAATTTTTTCCCTGTTTTTCAGTAAATAAAATGAGAATAATATATTCAAATGTTGTATGTATCAACAAAACAAAATCAGGGGTTTATAGATTCATTTTAAATTAATTTTCAAATGGATTAAAATTTCATTATCAAAAAATCGACTTTACTCTAGAGTTGCGAATCGAAAACTAATAGAAAAAGAAAAAGACCACAAAACTAGAATTGTGCATGCGTATATTTTTTTTTTAATTTTAAACCGGACTATAGTGAAACTGTACTAATCAAAGCCGCACTATGCGAGGTATTACTATATATATATATATATATATATATATTTGTATATTTATATATATATATATATATATATATATATATATCTGGGTAGTACAGTGGTTAGCATCACCGCGTGTCATGCGGGAGATTTGCGTTCGATTCCCAGTCGGAGAGTCCCTCGTTTTCAAGTCGAGGGTTGAGCATGAAGGCCGACAACCTCATCTTGTAAAAAATAACTGTCGAGAAGGGAGTAAACCCCGAATAAAAAAATCTTCACCAATCCGCCTGGTCAGCGTGGTGAATATGACCAAATACCAATGAATGGTAGCATTCATTGTGGCTTTCGTCCAGTAGTGGACTGATGTGGGCGTTATGATGATGATGATATATATATATATATAATATGAGTCCCATCAAGACAACACAATTTAATTTTCAAATAAAACGCATCTTTTTTTGAGTGAACGATAATATTTATATTTTATTGCAAAGTAGACAAACTTCGATTAATTTTTAAACAAAATATCCACTTTAATTTTCTTTGCACACCTGTGTTCTTTCGATGAAATTTTGGATGACGTTGATGCAAAGATACGGCTCAATCTCACCAGTTACGTTCTGGAGTTCGGTCTTGAGCTCGGGAATTGTTCATGGCTTCCTGGCATAGACCTGAGATTTTATAAAACCCCACAAAAAAAAATCGCATGGTATTAAATCTTGTTAGCCAATTGATGTCATCGTTTCGCAACATGACACGGCCTGGAAAATAAATTATTTCTCGCGTATTATAACAGGTCACACCGTATTGCTGGAACCACATTCATGAAGGTCTATATCGAGCAAATGACACTGCAAGAACTCTAGTTATCATAATGTAGTAACGAACACTAGTCATGATTCCTTCTTTTCTGTTGTCATTTTTGAAAAAGTGCACCCAAATTACTTTTTCTGCCCAAAAACCGAATCAAATAGCGATTCATTGAGGATGTATTGGTCTCTTATCGATTACTCGAAGATTCTCTGCGCCCCAAAGAAGCCATTCAATTCAAAGTACGTTTCATCACTGAAGATGTTTTTGTTAGCAAAATTGTTATCTTTGATTTGGTTTAGAATACTCTCTTAATTCGAATTCCTGTATCAACTGAATTTGATAAACATAGAAGTGTAGATCTTCCGTTAGAATTCATTACAAAAAGCTTCTCAAAATATCCAATTGTTGTGCACGACTTCGAATCAATGTTCCCAAATTTTCTACTGCAATGTTCTCTATCGACCAGACCAGACAAGACAAGCACGCATACGAGTTTCTTGATCCATAATGGACCCAGCTTCTTTAAATTTCTTAATCGATCTTAAAATTATCGTCCAATTTGGTGCGCTTCGACTGAAAATTTCACGAACTTTGTAAACTGTCTTCGTATAATTTTCACCATATTTATCATCTATTTTCAAAAATAATCCCATTGTTCCTTCATTTATCGTTCCATAAAATCGCAACAATAGCAAATAACAAATGTTATAGTTTAAGGGCCGTCAACTTCACAAAAAAAAATGGCATGTAATTTAAATGTTGTACTCATAATGGAATACCCTATATATATTTTTTCATATCATTATCACAAAATCCTATATCAATCTACTGTTAAACGAAAACCTCATCGAAAATCAGTAGATCTTTTTATTTTTTTTTCTCAAGATTTGTGCTATGTTCTTGTCCATTTCTAATCTCATTCAACACTTAAAAAAAATCCTTTAATCATTTTACATCTTGGTTTCTCTTCTATCATTATTTTTGTCAATCTATTGTCTTTTCTTCTATGCATTTCACCCATACTCATTTTATCAATTTTAATTATTCTGTTATATCATTTACTCTTTGTTTTCAGATTAACATGAATTGAAATCTTTGATACATTTTTTAATGAATCATTCGTTAATTATAATTAAACAATTTCATTTTGACAAATAATTTTTCTTTATTCTGAAAATTAAATATCGTATTGTACATTAAACTCTGTTTTTAATAAAATACGAGATAAAATATTATATATATATATACACATACACGAACACATAAGTGTATAAATAACAAGCACAAACTCTAGTTGAATTCTACACGGTTCATTTTACACAGAGATATTTTGAAATCCTCTTGTACATTTATAGGAAAATATACACTGTACGAGAAAAAAATCCTGTTTGTATACATATTTCGCTGAAAATGTTTGTATGAATAATGTTTATTTTGTACAAAATACATTTATAATGAGACCTTAGGTGTATACATTTTATACATATACATACATACATACATACATACATACATATATATATATATATATATATATATATAAAATGTATAAAAATTAAAATCAATATTTTTTTTTATACATATTCGTTGAATAAACATTTTCGTTTAAATAAATAAAAGCTATTTCTTTGAGTCCACGTAATAAAATTAATTATCTGAAATATACATTATTAATTTTATTTAAAATTATATTCAATGTATGTACAAAAAGGATATCTACAAAATACAGGCCCGTAGTTTAATAATTTTCATCAAATAGATCACTTGTCATTAGTGATATTTTTAAGTAAGGTAAATAACATTGCAATAAAAAAATCGTTTAAAAATACATCCAAAAACTATACAAATGTCTAAAGTATAAAAATCAATAACATATGAAATTTGATAATTGAGAGTATTTTTTTTAATTGTATTAAAATTTCATCATTTTAAATTTTTTTTTGGACTACTAGAAATCATTTTTTAAATGTACTTTTAAAAAAGTGTAATCTATTTTATTATTGAATATATTTTATAATTATTTCAAAAATATACGTATCTATACCAAACTTTAGATTTATTCTCTCTCTTTCTCTCTCTCTCTCTCTCTCTCTCTATATATATATATATATATATATATATATATTAGGTTGGCAAGTATCTCCCTTCCGCTTTTTTTTTTTTTTTTGTACATAGCTGCGAAATTCAAAAGACCAGAAGGCGGACGGGAGATATTTGCCAACCTAATATATATATATATATATATATATATATATATATATATATATACACACACACACACACACACACACACACTCGTTCCTCAATTTACGCGGGACTTTTTTTACGCGGTCAGATAGATTTCATTTTATATAATTTTTCATGGAATTTATTATATATCAGAGTGACGCAAATTCTTACTTGAACGTATAAAAACACGATATAAATATATAAAAGATTGATAGTGTGGAATTACAGTAGCGATAGTGACACCGAATAAAATTTATCTACTTTTGTTCTCTAAAACGTCATTATTTTTTTGTTAAGCTACGTGAAATAAATATCTGTTTCTACAACTTTACTAGCTTTTATTTCCAATATTTTTTCTATTACACTGACAGACTCAATTTACGCGCTTTTCATTCGCGTAAAACGAATCCACGTGGCTCGGATACTCTGCGTAAATTGAAAGACGGGCGTATATATAGTGTTCTAAAAACTGAAAGATGAGAGTTTTATACAAAAAATGAGTTCACGAATGAAAACAAACATTTTCAACTTTGGTAATAAAATGTTTGAAAGTTTTTTGTTCGAACATTGTTTTTTGTGTGATCTTATTTTCAAATACGATATAAAGACTTTTCTTTATTCTCGAACAATAGATTCGATTTATTTTGATTATTGTTTATGTTCAAGTGTGGACAATAAATTTATGTTTTTAAAAAAATGTTATCAGTTTGATTGGTTATTAAATATGAAATGTCCGATTTCGAATTAAACGTTTGGTTTATCCAGTACAATTAAACAAAGTATGTGCAAAAACTATCGATACAATTTTGCCATCTTAACGATAGCTTATTTATACCAGCTGCGAAAAAAATCTGGAGAGAGAGTGACAATGAAATCTCGAAAGGCATTCTTTCACAACTTGTTGAGAACTGGTTCAATGTTGGTGGGTGACAAAGAGTTTCCAAGTCTAGCTCCTGTAATTTGAACAGCATTGTTTGTACGACATGTGGTCGAGCATTGTCTTGCAAAAATATTAGCCTGTTAGTGACCAATCTCGACTGCTTAATCCTAAACACCATCATCATTTCGTCCAGTCGGTCGTAGTAAACATCCGCTGTAATCGATTGACCAGGTTTTATTAAGTTGTAGTAAATAAAACCAGCGCTAGACCACTAAACATGCACCATTAGCTTTTTATGAATATTCGATTTAGAACTGTGTTTAAACTCTTCATCTTTAACCATTATGCCAAACGCTTGCAATTGTTGAAAAGGATCCATTTTTCAACAATACGATGTAGAAATGGTTGACCTTCATATCGTAACAGCAAAGAATCTTCTAAAGCTCGTTTAATTTCTCCAACTTTTTTACCTTGGCAATTTGTTCCAAATGATTCAATATTATTGAAACAATAACGTCAAACTTTACTGATAATTCACGTGTAGTTGGAGATTTATCCGTTTCCACTACAGATTTAATCTCATCATTATTCATCTTAGTCTCATGTCTCCAACGTAGTTTATTTTCAAGATTAAAATCACCAAAATGAAATTTCTTATTAGCCACTTTGTCACCAAATACTTCAAGCTGTCTGTTCGGAATTTGTTCCATAATAGAACTCATTTGAAAATTAATAAGAATTTTTGACTTGTCTATGCTTTTACAAAAAAATTTCTAAAAAAGACAATTCAAAAAATAATCACAAACCAAAACGTCAATTTGAAAGAGTGAGGATGTACCTTCATAATAAAAAAAATCTGTCGAAGTGAAATGTCAGAGCTATCGTCTGTCACACTTAGTATTTAAAGAAATTGGAAATGTCATATTTAATGACTGATAAAATAAAACATTTACCATAAAACCAAATGAATTATTCAGTATACAAGTCGTTATATTTCCGAACAAAATAACGTATGTCACACTTATGATTATAAATAATAACGATAAGGTCATTGTCGGTAAGAAAATAATGGAATAGTTTATTTTTGAACTTGACAAGTATCGTTAGACGCTCGCATTCCCATTAGGTGACAGTTGTTTACCCTGTTTGCCGATAATTGGCTCACTCCACGTCGATACTGTATAAACTAGAGCACCGGCGGAACAATTGTATCTCTCTCAATGCAAGATATCTAATTTATTTCGTTCCGTATGAATGTTTTGCAAATTTATATCTCGCCACTAAGTGGAAAACTGTTTGTTCAAGTTCAACCATTCAATTGTCAATAGGAGGAACGGATGATCACGTGTAAAATAATCGTCGTTATTTATATATATATATATATATATATATATATATATATATATATATATATACATATACACACACACACTGACATGCATATGTATTCGCCACATGGATAACATAAGCAATTTATTGATATAATTCAATAAAGTCATTAAATTAAAAAAAATATTTAATTAATAATAAATATAATATTCATTAGAAAAAAAATACGAAAAACAATAGTTAATTCTATTATATAGTAGAAATTGTTGAAATAAATACAGTAGGTTACATTTTTACTGAGAAAAAGTATTCACCACTTTTAATATTATGCAGAAGAAATATCAACATTTTTTTTAAAAAAAAGAGTTTAATATCTCGTTTGTTTCCCTTTTCTTGTTACTACTTCATTTAAACGATTTGGCATTGAATAATTTTTTTTTTGTTAATTCCGATGTTATATTTGCCCCTACTCCTTTTAAAGTAAGGTTTTAAGTTATTTCTTGGAGGTAATATGGTGCTGTCGAATTTTTCTCTAATAAATCCCAAAAATATTCTATGAGATATAGATTGGGAGATTGTAGTAATAAGAACTGTCTTGTATCAGGAGTATTGTAGAGACCCAAAGCTTCATCATATGAACAGTCGTTGGGTAGTCCCATAAGTACCCGGCCTGACCCAGAGATGGCAAGTTGTTTGAAAAAAATCACTGTAGGGGAAAATACACAATCTATAAAGCATATGTTTCAGGTTTGAGGACGCAAACGTTGTTTCAGTATTTGTTTGGCACCCATCAATAGTGAACGTTTTCAGTGAATTTGTGAAAATGGAGAAAATCGGTCATCGTTACGTGATACAAATACTTTTATTTGAAAGACCTCTTCCCAAACGTTATAATAAGCTGAATTGGATTCTACTCTGGGTAAGTCTGCTCCTTCGTTTACAACAGTGAAAATATCGGATAGCAGAGTTTAAACGAGGCCGCCATGATCTGCCAAGACGATCATCGCGGTGGTCGACCAAATGAGGTGACGACTCTCAGAAATGGTTTTGAAAATCCACAAATCGGTACTGTGATCGTCGACTGAAAGTACGCATGCTTCAGACATAGTTAGGCATTTCAAAAATGCGGTACATCTATTATCTGAAAACTTTGACATGAAACATCTTGCAAGATAGGTGCCGCGTTTGCTCACACTCGAGCAAAAACAGTGTCGTGAAGATGTTTCAATCTTTGTTTGTCGAAATTTTCACATAACAAAGCGATGTTTTTGCGCACTTTTCAAATGCATGGATGAATCATGGGTCCATCACTTTCAGTCGACGAGATCAAAACCGAACAATCAAAACAATGGACCATTTCTGGAACCGGCTCAAATTTGGCGAAGACCACTTCATCTCGTTGCAGGCTCGGTTATGGCGTCGTTTTTGGGATGCGCGTCCAATATTTTCACTGACAATCTTGAAAAAGAAAAAACTATCAACGGCAGTATTATGCGAACTTATTTCAACGTTTGAGCGAAGAAATCAAGCAAAAACGGCCGCATTTGGTTAATAAAAAAGTATTGTTTTGGCTAAGTAACGATGACCAGCTCACAAATCCGTTATTGCAATGGATAAAATTAATGAATTAACTATTGAATTGCTACCTCAACAAATATTAAACAATTTAGCCCCCTCAAACTTAAATATCTGTTCCCAAACTTGTGTAAATGGCTCATATAGTCATATTTTCCCAACGATGAAGATCTGATGTCAGGCAGTTAATGGAACTTTTCGAGGAGCCCCTACAGTTCTTATTATAAAAAGGGCATCGAACTTATTGAACATCGCTGGGAAAAATGTATAGAACTGAAAGGAATTATGTTGAAAAATAAATATATTTTTTTGGGAATTTTAGTGTGTTTTCAGTGTTGGGTCGGGTATTGTGAGAACCAAAGCCACTCATGTATGTTTGGGTTGTTATCATTTTGGAAGTAATATTCATTATTCAAAAACGTTTTTCTAACATTTTCTTTTAAATTTTATTTTCAAATATTAAAATAATGAAAACTTATTTATGGTTTCGTAAATAAAAACTAGGTTGCCAATTCCAGAAGCGGCCATGCAACCCCACCAGCACCATATTTAACAATTATTTGTATTATTTTTAAATTTCGCTTAACACAGTTTCGATACGACATGGAACGAATTAATCGTGTTATAGAAGGGTTGAATATATATGGAAAAAGAAAGAGAGGAAAAAAAAGCATAAGGAATGTTAATTTTTAATATGAGAGATTATAGACGAAAGAGTCAAAGGAAACAGACTATGATTTACGTTAGAAACATCAAAGAAGTGTTCTTTAATCTGGACGTTTTCATTAATAATTGATTTTATTAGAAGATTATTTTAAAATACCATTTGCTTATATATATATATATATATATATATATATATATATATATATATATATATGAGTACTTAGATTGCATTGAATTAAAATTAGCATTGTAAAGAACATCAGGTAAATATTTTAATTCAGTGAAATTAATTACAATCTAAGTGAATTTTCATGTACGCTACACTTTATATAAATTTTCGAATAGTCAATTATTCAAGCTCGTTCTGATATAAACTTTCAAGTAATCCTTCAACGATGTATGGGAAGAACATGAGAGATCGTGATTTCGATGAAATGTTTTAGTAACTATTTTATTCGAAAGTACGTTTTTATATAGGGTTTTCTAATAAGAATGTAAGAACTTTGACAGCTGGTGATAGCCATGTTTGACTTTTTTTAATCTCATTGTGACATTTCAATTCATTATAGTTTGAAAAATTATCATGGAACAACGCTTAGAAATGGACTTATTGAAACAAAAGTTTAATGAGTCCATTATTTTACGAAATGGACCCATCAATTTTATTTTATGTGAAGTTATGTAAAATCATAGGTTTATACTGATAAACCACAAACAACAGAAGCATTAAAAATAAACATTAAATGTGCAATTCATGAAATTGGACCAAAATTATGTGAAAGAGTGACTTAAAATTGGGCTTAACCAGTGGTTCTTAACCTGGGATACGAGAAAGCATTTCTAGGGGCGTGAAAAAAGTTTCTAAATTTTCAAATACAAGTGTTGACTTAAGCGTGGCTTCTTCAAAAAAGGAGCCTCGCTCCAAAAGTATTATTATGAATAAATAATAACAACGTAGCTATTAAAAATTGAGATATTGTTTTATATGTATATGTAAATGTATGTGTTTAGTTTTCAGTAAAATAATTATCTTGCAATAGATGTAATTTTTTAAATAAAGAAATAGAAATACATTTTTCAAGAGGGTATGAGAACTTATTTTTAGATTCAAGGGGGTGTCGATCACTAAAAAGGTTAAAAACCACTGGACTAAATGAAGGTATTACGTTGAAGTGGTCATATGAATGTGCAATTGTGTTCCATCATTAAAGCCATAGAATATTCTTAAAAATAAAAAATAAATAAATAACTAATTTATTAAATACTTTTTGTTTTATTACTATTTAAACATCTGAACCGCTTATTGGAAAACCCTGTATTATAAAATAAATATTTTAATCGAAATTTCATAATTAAACTATCCTTAAAAGTATATTAAATTTTATTATTATTTTCATTTCAATAACAATTCGTTACAGTTTTAAAATTAGAAACATTTATTTCATTTAAAAGAAACTAAAACAAATCCATTCGTCGTTCTAATTAAATTGTAAAACCTCGTACGTTTTAAAAAGAAATCCGTTTGGAAAATCATACCATAAATACATACGGGACATATGTAATTTCGGAAAATTACTGTTAATGCAGATCATTGTGTGATCTTTATAAGTACGTAATTCGGCCAAAACAGTGTGATGTTTTTGTACGAGCAAAATCGTCCGATGGTTTCAATAAAATGTGTTTCACGCATGAAACTAATCGGTGGGATTATGTGGAATTGCAAACCCGAGCAAAAGGATAATTACCACGTTTATAACATTTTATTCTTATCATTTAACTTGGAAGTCGACAAAAAACGATTGTAACGCTAGATCTTGCTTTTGAAACGACGATCGATAACCAGATGTACGTTTTTTTTATCATTTCCGTTTTATAGCCGGTACTAACGATGGATTGTTTTAACGTTTGTGTTCTATAAAAATTAACACTTTGTTGTATGAATCGATGGTATGAGTGTTGAACGAAATGTGAGATAAACAAAAAAAAAAAACGTACTTAATTCGATTTTGTACCTACATAGCGGTAAATAGTTATCGTTTAGTTAGAGTAAATGACAATGTGTCACTCACACACCGTTTCGTTACTCATCGACATTTTCGCCATATCCCAAAGTCTGCGGTTTCGAACTTTGAATCAGTCTCCACTGGTACAGACCACAATTTACTTGTTTGTCAAAGTGATTTATAGTTTAGTATGGTTAGCGTCTGTTCAATTTTCTCATACAAAGTTCTGTTCTGTTCTGTTGTGTGTATGTGTGTACTATATAACTATATAGTTAGAATAGGAGCATAGAGGACGAACTAACGACGAAATTATGACTCGGTGTCGACTGTTAATATAAACTATCTACACAAAATTTCGTGTTTGGGTTACTATCGTCGTTTGTTGTTCATGCAGTTGTGAAAATTTTAATAAAAGCTACTAAAAATCGACATATTTTCATTCGAACAGCTTTAGATATAAACAAAGTTATATTGTGTAATTTTCCAAAAATTCTTCTCTATCGACCTTCTATAAACAACATATATAAACCGTGTATTTTGAAAGTGGCATATGTTACTTCTATGCTAAAGCGTGGTTTTAAGCACGATAGAACTTTAAATTGAATCCCTATCGAAAGTTTTATGTAACCTAAAAAGGGTATGTGTACATATGTACGCACGCCAGAAGTGAAACTTCTTTGCCGTAAAGTAATAAAAAGGTAAATGGTCAAACGCATGCCTAAAACTCGGAAATATAAAAATTCGTCAAAATAAAGCAAGTAACAAAATGGAAAAATGTAGTAGAGAGAAAGATGGTAAATACACGGGATCAAAATTTAAGTAGAAAATGATCAATTTTTAAATAAATTATTTTTTTTCAATTATGTCATATTGAGTAAGATTAATATTTATTTTCAAATTAAAACTTTTATAAAATTATGAATTATGAAATTTTATTATTCGTTTAATTTCGAATTTAACCCTTATCGTACGTTAGCATTTTGTACTTCACTTTCCGGTAAGTCGGAGATATATTTGAGTGTTCATTGTAAATGAAAAGTAATTAAGGTTACTTAATATAAAAAGATACTTTTGTGCATAAAAATATTTATATTTATACTCTAAATGTCTTCATCATCACTGTCGATTTCAATCCAATCTTCATTACAATCAGGAACAATTTCTCTTTCCACTTCGGTTTTCTCATCACTTGAATATTGAATAGGGATCAATTTTTTTCCTTAACTGAAATATAACACTTGTATCACTGTCTCCTTCATCACAAGAATTAAAATCACTTACCGAATATTCAAAATTTTCACATATTTCACTACAACTATCATTATTACTTTCCATATTGCTATAGTTTTCTTTATTTATTTTTGGAGGAATAAAATATTATAATACAAGTAAAATAATTGCTGAAATATGACAGAAAGTGTTGTCTGCTATCGAGTAAGAATTAAACTGTAAAAACATACAGTGTGTACATTCAGCAATGAGAACGTCGTTAGTTGTTCAGTATTGTCACCTCGCACGTGACATACGATTGATAGAGCAAAGTTGTAATGTCACGTCAGAGGTGACATAAGACCGATAAGGGTTAATAGTGAAATTATTCAAATAGTAAATACAGCGTACTATCTATTGCTTTGCAATAATAATCATATGTTAACACGGAGCTACTTCTCTATTTTTAGTGTAAGATTTTTGTGACGCTGTGCACGCGCAACTCTTTCGTTGCATGTAAAAATTTAACCCCAATGCCGCTAAAGAAATTTCACTTCAAAAAGCATATGTATGTATATATATATATATGTATAATAAGTCTGACTGTAATGGATTATGTGCACGTTTGTTCATATCCTTAATGAAACAATATTGTGTTCCTCCTTGATTGTACTGACGTAATTCAATTTCTGTAAAAACAAAGATACATCATTTGCAGTTTCTCAACATTACACGTCATATTCTAGTATTTACCCTAGTTATTATGAAATTGATGTCATAGGAGTAGCTATATCATAATCAGTGTACGTGTTCAAACAGTATAAACGAGGGTTGGATACGTGAATAATATCGTAAAAATACTGAAAGTTATTTTGATGAAAAATATAGTGATGAAGATTTAACGTTGTGGAAATTGTATTAAAACTTAGAGACGATTGATGTTAGCGTATGATACTGTAACGATTCTTGTCGTTACATTTATATACAAAGAGATATTTTTATTCTTGATAATGATGATTGAGTAATGTAGTTGATATTTAATATGTTTATTATTATTTAATTTTTCGAAAAATAGAAGTGATTATTAGAGAATACAAAAATAAAACAATCATTTATAATTACATTTTTATCAGGTCATCTCATAAGTAATGTCGTATTTTTTATCTTTATTTTTAATGAAAAATAATATAGGAATACCTCGCATGATTCGACTAATCGAAACATTAACTAAATACAAAAAACGTTAATTGGTTCCAAATAAATTTTCTTCCTATTTTTCAGTAAATAAAACAAGGGTAATATATTTAAATGTTTGTATGTATCAACAAAACAAAATCAGGGGTTTATACATTCATTTTAAATTCATTTTCAAATGGGTTATTAAAATTTAATTATCAAAAAATCGACTTTATTCTAGAGTTACGAATCGAAAACTAATAGTAAAAGAAAAAGATCACAAAAATAGAACTAATGTGCATATACGATTTCGGTTTTCTTTTTTATTATGTTTTCAATATAAAGGGGAAAACTTGGAAAATTTGCGTATAAAAATAATTTTATGTATTAATTTTTTTGAATTTTTTTCAAGAAAAACTTTTTAGTGTGATTTTTTTCAAGTAAAAATTTTTTTTTTTTAAATTTCAAACCGTACTATTCGAAGCCGGACTATGCGAGGTATCACTGTATGCAATTTTTTCAATCATTTGTATATTGTCTATCATTTACAATAACTGTTTCGCCTCACTTCAACAATTTTTTATACCAGTTTTATAAATTGAACAATCCTTCTATTGCATTTTTCAAGTGATCTGTATTGGTGAAAGTCAATCTCAGTTAAATAATTTTGCAGTGATCGAAATACGTGATAGTCACATGGTGCAATATCGGAAGAGTATAGTGGATATGGTAGAAACTCCTAGTTATTTAATTTTTTCCCAAACTAGTTTTTGCTATGTGTGGTATTACAATGTCATGATGGAAAATGATTTCTGCTAGCCGAAAATTCCTTATCAGTTTGAGAAGTGGAAGTAAATGACTCTGATTCCTTCATTTGTTCATAAAACTGAAGAGCTTTTCGTTAAATTAAATAAACGCTTAAAGAATTCTTTAAAAAAAATCGTATAAAAAGATACTGAGAAGAAATATGAATCGCATAACTTCAAAATCGCATTAAAATAATCCACACAAAAACATACCCAGCTGTATTTGTGTGCGTGTTAATAATGAATACATTTGTTTACTTGAACGTGTTAGAACCCCGAACATGTTTCCAGTACGTATGAAACACCTATTATCTGAAAATTTTTATAAAACGAGCACGTAATCAAATATTTGTTCATACGTGAGAAATTGCTTGTTGTAACACATAATACAAACATTCTATTGAAATAATTCATCGTTCCTCGTCACGAAAAAAAATCGGTGAACGAAACAGAGTCCGTACCTTTGTATACAATCTCTCATCATTAAAAAAATGTATCCAATAACAAAAACATTCATCCGACGAACGATCATTATCGTTACGAGATGTCGTTTAAGCACTCGTTACTAACGACAGTAGCGACGACCTTTCCCGCTATCCGCAGCACATTTTCTACGCCGTCGTCGTCGTCGCAGACGATTTTTTACAAGGCCCGGTTCGAAACGAAAAAGAAGTCAGTGTTACGTGTCAAGCACAAACCGGGACGCTGTAAATTAAGATGGCAGGATGTGGGTCCCGCCGCGACCAACAGATAGGTAAGATATATAGCCCAATTTAGATCTGCGCCGAGGGCGTCAGATAAGCTGCCCCACGTATAATTGTTTCTGTTGAAAAGAGCGGAAAATGAAACGAAAGCTGTATAAAAAAAAGATATTTTTCGTACGGTGCTCGGGTATAGAGCAAGGTGAAATTTCGAAAGTACGTAAACACATATTTTTGGGAATTAAGCTCTTCGTTACTTTATCAACATGCATACATACATCCATATATATATATATATATATATATATATATATATACCTATCTTCCGATTTACATTAAAGATCGGTTCCTCAGAAAACCGTGTAAATCGAAATCGTGGATTTTTAAATCGAAAATAAACTAAAATATGCATAAATCAGTCATTTATTTCACTAGATATACCAAGAATTGATATAAACCTATCTCTACCAATCGGTTATTTTTACAGGTTGGTATTTAGCTAAAAAAAATTTAATTTTGAATCAGTTAATACAAGCAGTAATAAAAAGAACTTCTTATAATAAAAATATATTTTTTTCTCTTAAATTTTATAATTACATGATTTTAAATTTATTTTATTTTTCATTTTCCTTAGCTCAATAACGGACATAATGAACGACTCACTTTCAATCCCACCAGACACACAGCATCACCTTCCTTAACATCAATCCGGGCTTTACAATTGTCTGTGGTGTCTCATCTCTCTTCGACCACGATATTCTTCAAACATTATATAACTCGATTTCGTTTCGTTTCAACAACGATTCGCAAATGGAAATTAGGTCCATTAAAATTTTTACCATCAAATCGTGCAGCATCTAAAAATCGAACTTTTTTGAGTATTTAGCTTTACGTAAAATATTCAAAACGGTTTTATGATCAAAGTTTAACTCCATAGCTACATATCAATTTTGTTTAATTTTTACAAGATGTCATCGACTTTTTCCACAAAAGACATCTTTCACTTCAAAATTTCCATCTTGAAATCGATGAAATCAATTCGCTGCTGTTTGTCTAGTCAGAGTATCTTCTCCAAAAACACGAAAATGTTTTAATGGCTTGTATATCGGGTTTTTCATTTTTTATAATAAAAAAGTAAAATGTGTCGAAAGTGTTCCTGATTTTTACCCATCTTTAATAATAATAACTTTTCACTGAATGCACCAATTTCGTTCAGTAGTTATAATATAACTAAAAATAAATATATTTAATAAAAAAAGATGAAATCAAAAGGTTTTAAAAAATGAATTTTTAAATTATGATAATTTTTTTGAAATTTTTTTTGAAAATGTATAAATAAACAATTATTGTTTATTTATAAATTTTTATATAATATAACTAAAAATATTTCAATGTCGATTTTTCGTTTAATTCAAACGCAAACCTTTATCTCAATGTATGAATAAATGGACTTATTCCATTTTCTAATTTAACGTTTTTATGAAAAAATTATATAGAAAATTTCATTTGAATAATTTGTGGGTATATTATACACCCTTGACTGTGCTATTACAAATATAAAAAGAGGACATCTATGCCTACCTAAAACTGTCATTAACTCATTTTTCCAAAAATGGAGTTATTCCACGTTCAAAAAAAAAAAAACTGTTCTACAGAATCAACTAAATCTTCACATATCAATAAATAGTAAAAATACTTTTTTCCCAACCCAATATATCAATGAGTTAGAAAATTGATAATTGAGATTTTCATTTTGATAATATTTCTATATATAAATGATAAATAAAAAATGAAAATATGAAAAAAAATTAATAACACAAAAGTATCATAAATAAAATATTAATTTGGCTATATGTTGGGTTATCCAAATGTGACGCCTAGATTTGTATTTTATTAAAAAGAAATTTTACACCTGTTTCTTTTTAATAAAACACAAATCTAGACGTAACATTTGGATGACCCTATTACAGTGATGGCGAACCTTTTGAGCTCGGCTTGTCAAAATTTTGAAAAACCCTAACTTAACTCTGGTGCCGTGTCACATATAGAAACATTCATAACTTTTTGATATTTGCAACCATAATAAAAAAAAAGATTTATGTTTTTGATATTTATTTTATATACTTAAATGCCATTTAACAAAGAAAAATCAATCAAAAAATATGTATAAAATGAACAAAACAGAAAAATAATGTACATTTAGGAAATAATAATAACGAGAGACAAATATTTGAATTATGCAATTTTTTGTCTCTGTCGATGCGTGTCACCCAAAATGAATTCGCGTGTCATAAATTCGCCATCACTGCCCTATTATATAGGGTTATCCAAATGTGACACCTAGATTTGTATTTTATTAAAAAGAAATTATATACATGTTTCTTTTATCCAAATGGACACCTAGATTTGTATTTTATTAAAAAGAAATTTTACGCATGTTTGTTTTTTAATAAACGCATCACACAATCTAGTGACAAAAGTCACATTTGGATGAAATCCACTAATTAATTATTGAATCGTAACGATTTATATTCGATCGTGTATCTCTTTTCGACAGTAAATTAATTTGATACGAACATCGTACTGATTTGCTTTAACAATCCTCGGTGATTTAATCAATGACTTTTCTAAACAAACCTGCTCTATCAAAAATTTATACACATCGTAATTCACACGACTTCATGTTTTCGCAATACGTCAGTGCTGAAATTAATACGATCGCTTTTTTTTAAAAAAAAAATAACGCTTACCACCGAAAAAAATCTGTCGCGTGAATCACGATGACCCCAACTGACGTGCAGATTCCCGCAAACAAATGTGTCTGCAATTACGATAATCACGCATCACGGCCACAGGCCGATACGATTCGATACTCTATGGTGATATAAGTATATAAAGGTCGATATATTGACCCCATTTATATATACGTGACAAAAGTACGGCGTACGTTAACTCTTCGACAGCAAAGGGGTGGTTCACAAAAGTTCGTGCGAATAATTGGGTCCACGATCAGCAAATGTCATGAACGAGTATTTTTTATCCTATAAGTATATGTAAATTTATTTATCGTCGTAAATTTATCACGGCATAATGTCACGGACCCTTAATGTGCTCGAAAAAAAACGAAGTCAGGGGTTTGCTCAAATTCCGCGAAGAATATGAAAAAAATTCTGCGTCAAAGATTTTCTATCCAAGAATCTGTGACCAGACTAAGCGAGGTACTCGGAGAGGTCCCACAAGATAATGTTCCAGAATTGTTACGAAAACTGGAAATACTCGCTGGATTGTTCTACTTTGAAGGGGATCGCAGCGATGTACCTTAATTTAAATATACTCGATATATATATATATATATATTATATATATATATATATATATCGTATGTATGTATATACGAGTATCGTTTGATAAGTATGGTAAATTTATTTATTGTCGTATTTAATTAATAATTTAGTTTTTCTTATTTCTTTACCATTCTTATCAAACGACCCTCGTGTATATATATATATATATATATATATATATATATATATATACACACATGCTCGAAAATGTATGTCTACACTAATCAGTACGAATATATTTCTCAATAAAACTATTAATGTAAATTTGAAAACAAATATATTTTTATCAATTCGATAAACTACTTTATTTATCAATTCAAAACATTTTATATAACAAATATTAAAAACACAAGAGTTCATATTGATCGTGGACAGCGAAAATCACTAGTACGGTAAAATAAACGGACGTAAATAGAGACCGTTAATCGTTTTTAGAATGGTCCACCTGTGGTTTCAGAATCTTATTCCATATAATTTTTTCAATATTTCTTCTCAGCGGCGTATTTACAAGAATATCCGTACGCAGAATGTCTAGAGATGGAACTGTTTTGGAACGTTTATATTATGCTTTAACTTATTTTCGAACGTCATGAAAAATATAATCTGGACCTAGACTTAATTTTTCGTGCTTTATATTTCGGTTTAAAATATTTAAATAAGATATTTATTCGTTTCTAAAAACTCCATTTGCATCAATGACTTTTCTATCGATCACAGTAGGAACAGGTGATTCAGTTTTACATACAAATATTAAAAATGCAATATTTGCTCTCGGCTGAGAAAATCATTTTAAAACTGGATTAGATAAAATATAAATTAAAAAAATAAATGATTTCTTAAATTTCATGATATTTTAGTATTACACAGAACTTTGTTTTTTAAATAGTACTTTAATATTTTTGATTTTTTCTTTCACTGTTTATAATTTAATGCTACATTTAAACAGGTAACAATATAAGGTTTATTTTTAATTTTACACTCATTAACAGATTTCCTTTTTTAATTTCCTTTTAGAAATGGGGTTTTCAACACCCTTTTTTAAAAATATACTAATTACACTATTATTTCAATCAATAGACTCAAATATGAATTGCAACATACGACTGACATAAAATTGTGATAATTTTAAAATAACAATGACATGTGATGATTTACATAAACACGTGACATTTTTCAATTGTATGAATTTTTGTGTGTTTTATTTTTTAGTTTGTTTGATAAATTTAAAATGTTTTGTTGTCATGTATAAATAAACAATTTATGTCACTAAAAAATTTTATTTTCAAATTTACATTAATAAGTTTCTTTTATTGAGAAATATATCCGTATTGATAAGTGTACGCAAACATTTTCGAGCATGTGTATATATATATATATATATATATATATATATATATATATATAACTTCATCCAGTATGTTGACAAAATAAAACTGTCAGCTCGTAACTCCGCATCAGTAAGTTGTACGTTCATGGTGGTCGATCAGCGCAGCTGACCACTAACCTGTCCGGTGACCTAGTGGTCAGCTTCCTGCATCACGTTTCACGATTACCATTTCTCTTGAAGAGATCGCATGGGTAGAAACTCGCACATCAAGAGATACGCCGATATCGTTCGACTGTGAATACACAGAGGAATACGACGGACGTATCCGTGCTGTTGGAAGTCAATGCCGGCCGTTATCTCTCGGGGCTGAGCGAACTTTTTGCGTTGATGAAAATTGCAATACATTTTAACTAAATTTCAAGTCACGAAAAATTTAACAACGACCGTTTAACGAATTGAAATAGTCGACAGTTGCAAATGTGTGTTGATTTCAACATGTTTCAATTTAAAAAACATATTTACTTAAATATGTAGATAGAAGCACGTAGTTGTGTGATAACGAATTGTAATTGAAATGACATTTTCCATGTATTTAAAATATGTCGTATAAACGAACGGATTGATATCGATAAGAAGCAATTTTATTTAGAATAAGACGTCTCCAGTGAAGGATCTAAAGTTTTTTTTACGGTATCGAGTTCGACAAAATTGGTTTCTTTTGAGTAAGGCGACACGTCTACGTACACGTTACGTGATTGCCTCGCTGACTTTTTCAGATTTATATACTGAACGTAAAAAAAAATAAACGGAAATAGATATTCGGTAATAGTTTCTTCTTTCAAAAATACATACATACATATGTATATATATATATATATATATAGGATTTTCCAATAAAAATGTCAGAAGTTTGACAGCTGGTGGCAGCCATGTTTGATTTTTTAAGTTAATTTTCACTCAGTACAGTTTGAAAAATTATCGTGGAACGTTTAACATTTTAACAATTTAAAAATTGTAAAAACTTCCAAAGTTTAATGAGTCTTTTATTTCACGAAATGGAGCCATCAATTGGTCTAAAGACCATATGATTTAACTATGATTTTTTCTGTGAAGTTATGTGAAATTATTAATTTGTGTTGATAAACCACAAACAACAGAAGCATTGAAAATAAACATTAAATATGTAATTCATGAAATTGGACCACAATTTTGTGAAAGAATGACTAAAAATTGGACTAAACGAATGCACTATGTCAAGCGAAGTCGTGGTATTCATATGAGTGGAATTGTGTTCAATCAATAATGCCATAGAATATGCTTAAAAATAAATAAATAAAAATAACTAATTAATTAAATACTTTCTGTTTTATTTTCATTTGAACTTCTGAAACGCTTATTGGAAAATTCTATATATGCCTCTTTCTATCCACTGATTTTTGAAGGTTTCTATCAAATTATTTCACTTCCATCCACCCAATATTATAAATTCAAAATGTATAAATATTTAAGGGCCTAGTGTAACCGCCTAAAAAAAGGTGATTTTCGGGAATTTTTTTAAAGAAAAGTATTACATCGAATGTTTTAAAATTTTGAGTATATATTTGTGCATAAATAATGTACACATAGTAATTTTTTGAATGAAAATATTCGATTTTCAGCAAGCTATTCACCATCTCTCGAGTCTCAAAAAAAAAAAAACGTTCTCCACTGCTGCAGTAATTGCGGCCGAAATAAATAAAAAAAAGTTCGTTAAACTAGAAGGTTTTGCTTATACAATGACCCAGGATTGTGGAAAAAATTGAAATTTAACAAAATGGCGGAGTTTTGAAAAAAAAGTTTAAAATTTCACTCAAAAATTGATGGTTTTTGGCATGGCAAAATTACATGTTTTATCATATGTTTTATCGAGGGTCATTATATGGAGAAACAGATACTAAATATGCTAAAACGAAAATCAAATCGATCTGATGATTTGTTATCGAGTTAGAAATGCAGCAAATTTTTAAAAAAGTTTTGAGAAAAACACAGATAAAAGTATTGATTTCATTATTATAAATAGCTACTTTTTAATAGGCTGTAGCTCAAAAACTATTTGAGATCCGCACTTGAAATTTTAGTATGTTATTTTTGGAAGTATAGACTATCGAAAAATGCAAAAAATCGATTTTTTGAAATTGTCATATTAGTCGTGCCCCTTAACACATATTTTTCGAAACTAACACAAATTATCATTCATATCTCAAAACACGTATCATTTTTTTGAAACCTGTTTACCAGTAAGTACATACAAAATCATGTATGTATGTATGTATGAGTGTGTGTATGTGTGTATGTATAATACATACGAGTTGTATGTATGTATGTTAGTGAAGTTTCGACCAAGATAACTTTCCAGTTGATCAGAAATAACATTGTTTTGTATTTGATAGTAAATAAATATCGGAAAACTATTATGTTCTATATATCTTTCGAACATTTTACGTGTATCTGTATACATATAGTTCCATTGAAACGTGGAAATAAAGAACGAACTCCCTATTGACACGTTCGTAACCAAAATCAAAATCCGCACAGAATCTCGAAGAAAAAAAGTCTGTACGTTTGCCTTTTTCACAGCATTATTTCGAAAATCCGTAATCGTAGTTTTCCGTTATGACGCGACTGGCTGTAACAAAAACAGATCAATAGTATAGTGCTTGGGGTAAAACGCTCCTCGGGGACTTCGTTTTACTGTTCGCCAAATAGAAACAGCTACACAAACACGTAACGAGTTGAATTAAAATGTATTTTTTTTACGTTTGCATTTACATAATAACGCAAATTGGACAAAAGTACAACGGATGTTGTACACAAATTATTCGTTAAATAAAAATGAAACTGTAATTTAATATAAATTGTTTTTTGAAAAGAATATATATATATATATATATATATATATATATATATATATATATATATAAAGAACAAAGAACATAAATAAATTTCTTTATGATTTACTGTATAAAAATACTCGACAATATTTTTATTTTATAATAAAATCTTTTTTCATTTCAACAAATTTTTAAAAAAAACTAACAGAACTTTTTTTGACAGACGAATTACTTTCTGAAACCACAAAATTTTATAACAATACTCGATAATCACTCATTGTTCGTTTTTTTCTTTGATAACTATTTTTTTATAATATTTTTAAAACGTTCAAGCTAATTTTCGTTATATATTTTTTAATATCGAATGATGTTAAATTTTTTTAAAAAAAAGACTATTATCAATATTTTCAATTTCAATCAATAACTGATATCCTGATATCGCAGCGAGAGTCGAACCACGCCTATCGATATAATAGAAAAGGTAATTGTACATTACATTTTTTTAGAAAAAAAAATAAAACATTGAAGCCCAGCACTGAAATTCTATACGTTATAAGAAGCTTTTCATCAAAATATAATCCGAACTTTTTTATTGTACGCCCGTCGAGCGTAACGTTTTTTAAAAATATTAGCACGACTCCTGACATTTCCAATTAACCACGAAATAAATTTGAAAATAATAACAGACATTGTTTACAATGCTAACAGTTGACACCGTACGAAATTAAATTATCATTTTTTGGTACAAAAAAGAGAAAATGTCTCTCTCGACAGATTTGCATTTAGAGTCGATTCACTCTGATTATGCTAGAACAGTTTTTTAACTTAATGCTCGGACAACGTTACGATGCATTTTATTAAGTACGAAAAGATTAAATTAAAAATCGGCGTCTATTGAATATTCATTTACTTTACATTTTTTTATACAACAGATTTATAACAGTCCTGTCATAATATTTATATTCTTTAATCAAAACTCACTTGTTGAGGAAAAGTTTTAATTCAATTTAGATTTATCAATAATCCTATAAATTTAAATAATTTTCTACAAATTACCACATTCGAAAGAATGTGAAAACAAAATGAGAGAACATAATAAGGTTTGCAAAGTACAACGTTAACCACCTCGACAACTTACATGCGTGTACGTGTTTTCGTTAATAATAGCTCTCTAGCGACTAAAAACATACAAAGTTCAGACTCTAAGAACTTATATATATATATATATATATATATATATATATATATATATATATATATATATAATGTACAGACTATAATAGACATCAGCCTCTTTTTTCAAATACTGCACGCAAAAAATCATCTGAAAGCTTTTCATCTCTATTATATATTTTTAATTATATAATTAAATAACAATATTTTTTTCAATCTACAACTTTCCATTCTAAATG
The DNA here is from genome assembly GCA_029203775.1 of Neoneuromus ignobilis. NCBI lineage: Eukaryota > Metazoa > Arthropoda > Insecta > Megaloptera > Corydalidae > Neoneuromus > Neoneuromus ignobilis. Next base: position 939,648 of record CP092096.1, on the reverse strand, counting down.
TTAATAAAACGTACATTTGAAAGAATGAAAATATATATCTTCACAGTTAAAAAAAATATCAAAGTGAAAAATATCAAAGATATTGAACTTTAAACTTAGTACTAAGGAAATCGAACATTTCATATCTAATGACCTAATATTAATATAAATATTAAGTTATTCCAAAAATTTCTTTCATTTTACTAGTGAGTAATACATGTAAAATATTTTATGTTTTATGTTATAAAAGTGTTCAAATTTGAAGTTAGGAAGTAATGCATTGTCACAGTTAAAGGGGTATTCTAGTCTAGACGCACGAATTTTAGGTGTTTTTTCGGGCGCTATAAAAAAAACAAATATTTTTACAATCCATTTTTTATCAGTTATTTATTGACATTTTAAGAATATAAAAAAGTATCATTAAAAACAAAAAATTCAAAATTGAAAATGGTACAGGCTGGCAAAGTGGGGGCTTGAAAAAAAGGTGTCTCCTGGTTGACGTGGTTCCAACCCTTCCGGTCATTTGAAACAAATTTTTTTTTGAAATTATTGAAAAAGAAGGTTGTAGTAGTATCCTCGCATAGGGAAATTTTTAAAAAAAAATTTTTTTCGCAAAATGGCGGCAGTGTGAAAAAACAGTAATTTTTTACCTTATTTTTTTCAACTTTCGGAATTTTTTAAAAATAGTAAAAAACAAAATTTTCAAAAAATCCTTGGCGGAAGCAATCAATTTTATATTGAGAAGCTCTGTACCAAATTTCAAATAAATCGGTCCATTTGAACTTGAGATATCATGTCAACCGTGTCGAAAAAAGTAGTTTCGAGAAAAACGCGTTTAAAGTTTAAAGTTCCGGCCAGACCGGATTGGTTAGCGCGTCACAAAAATAGCTATAACTCCGAAAATAATTCGAATTTCGAAAAATCCTCTTAGGGACATATTCCTAAAGGTCTAAACTTTAAAAATATGTAAATAAAAAAATCGATTTTTTTGAAATTCTAGTCTAGAATACCCCCTTAAAAAAATAATATTAAAGTGAAATGTCAAAGATATTGTCTATTAAACTTATTACTTAAGAAAATAGAACATTTAATATTTAATCACCTAATAGTAATAAAAATATTAGGTAGTGCCAGTAGTTTCTTTCGTTTTATTAGTAAGTAATACATGTATAATATTTTATGTTATAAAAATGTTTAAGCTTGAGGTTAGGAAGTAATGTATCTTTACAGTTAAAAAAATGTTAAAGTATCGTTTGTTGAACTTAGTATTTAAGAAAGTCGAACATTTCATATTTAATAACCTAATATTAATATAAATATTAGTTAGTCCCAGAAGTTTCTTTAATGTTATTAGTAAGTAATAATGTACAATATTTTATGTTTTATGTTATAAAACGTGTCCAAATTTGAGGTTAGGAAGTAGTTCATCAATAGAATACAGTTTTTGAAATAAAAATTAATGTTTATTGTTATTAATATAAACTAAAAACATGGGAATTATAAATGGAATACAACAGCGTTTCCTAAACTTTTTCGACCGTGGACCAGTATTTTTTGTACAATTTTTACTCGGCCCTCTTTTATGTAAAAAACATATATCATATTATTTAAAGTGCTAATTTTAATTTTTGATTTTTTTTCTGCGAACCACACTTTAGGAAACGCTGGAATACAAATGACCTCCTCTACTTTTGTCGAAATTTTAAAGCACTGTTTGCAATAGATGAGGGTGTATTTCGTGATTTTTTGAAGATGTAATTGTTGTTTAACAATGGTTTTTGGATTTTCACTTCCTCATATGCGACAATTTTGTTTATTTACATAACCATTTAATTGAAAATGCGATTCGTCACTGAAGATGATTTTGTTAGAAAAATCAGCATTTTCTGCTTTTTTTCTTGGTACCAATTAACAAACATACGACGCAAATAATGGTTAGTTAGCTTCAGTCTTGTGTTAGTTGGATTTTATATGCATGAATCCGAACGGATGCCATCTTTCCGAAAATTTTGTTGCTAGCAAAATACCGTTCCAAATTAATTTTTATATCATTTGTTGGACTAAACCTTTTACTGCGAAGTTTTTTTTTTAATGGAAGAAATTGATAATAATCACTCTTTAGTCCAATGATTTCGTTTGACAGTGCATTCGTTTAGTCCAATTTTTAGTCACTATTTCACATAATTATGGTCCAATTTCATGAATTACAATTTAATGTTTGCTTTTAATACTTCTGTTATTTGTGGTTTATCAGCATAAACCAATGATTTCACATAACCTCATAAAAAATAATCCAATAGAGTTAGATCACATAATCTTGATGGCCAATTGATGAGTTTATTTCGTGAAATAAAGGGCTCATCAAACTTTCGTTTCAATAAGTTTTTACAATTTTTAAATTGTTAAAATACTAAAAACGTTCCATGATAATTTGCCAAATCATACTGAGTAGAAATGTCAAAATGAGCTTAAAAAATTCAAACATGGCTGCCACCAGATGTCAAAGTTCTGACATTCTTATTGAAAAATCATATATATATGAACATCAATAATCTCTTATTATCCACCGCTGGTTGAAAGGCTTTAAAAAAATTTTACTTCTAGCTATTCAATACCTTTCTCTTTCATTTCTAACAGACACTCTTACGTCTCTATCCCATCTATCCCATGTTCTCTTCGTGGACCTTATATATATATATATATATATATATATATATATATATATATATATATATATATGTAATTTAATTTGTATATAAAATTCAATTTAACTTTTAACTAATTTCAACAGACTACAAAATTGTATCCACATATGATATTCCAATTAAACTTTGAATTTAATTTGCAACCGTGTGAAATTTACTTTTCCTAAACTAAAGAACTGCGTCGTTATTTCGTACCATGTAAGTGATATTGCCAGCTCCGTATTTAAAAAAAATACAATTGATATACATACATAGAAATTCACCTTTATTTTCAACATCCCTCATATATATATGTGGATATAAAGTACTTGGCACGCGTGAATCTTCTACATTGTCATGGGAATAAAAAATAATGTACTGAAACAGTGAATCTTTTTATTATGGATGAGTGCAAAGGAGTTTATATTCGTTATAAAAGATAAATGTGACACATATATCGCTATAACCGCATCATAACACATTGCAATAAACAATTTTTGTACATATTTTTTACTTTTTTATAAGACGTAGCCGCTGTACGAGTTTTATAACTTTAAATCATTCAGTCGTTTATCTTCTTAGCTACCATGTGTACCACGCTTTTATGTTATTAAAAAAAAGTTCGTACAATTATATATACGATGTAATCGAATTAAGTGGTTTCGACGATAGAATATTTATCAATTTATTATTATGAACTTGAAAATAGATTCGAGATATAAAATTTCAATGAAAAATGTGTTGGGTCGAGTCATAATCAATTTTCGTTATTGAGAGCAAGTTTTAATGACTCGTTACTTATCATAATCACTTACCACATATGACCAAGTTTTTGCTTGTTTGAATTAAGCGAGTAATACTCAGTCCTGTTACGACAGTGGTAACTTAAACATCGTGTTGAAATAATAAATTATTGTCTGTAAAATGGAAAGATTGAAAGTATAGTAATACCCCGAAGTTATAGGTGAGACCGACGAAAATCACTTAAGTCGGATTACAACTTTGTATAGAAATACATTTTTTTTTGTTCAATTGATATCAAGGACTAACAAAAACACTAGTTTAGAACAAAAATATTTAATGGAAATTGTAGTTTTTTATACATATTAATACAATATATTAAAAAAAATAAATGCGTTACCTAAGACGAAGTTATTTCGATGTCGATGGCTTCATAAAATCTAACAAACTCGTCTGATGACACAATGTCTTCTTTTTTTCATGCAGAATTTCTTCATACCAAGCTAACAACTTTTTTATTCCTTGTTTTGTAGCTCTAAAGCGTTCTTCGTTGGAATCTATGTTTTCTAATATTTGTAAACCTTTTTCAATTAAGCCGAAAGCTTCTGTCAAGTTTGCAATTGCCATATGCTTTTCTAGTGAAACCGGGTTTGAAGTATCAGATTCTTCAATAACGTTTTGCTCACACATCTCTATGAGCTCATCAATTATCAACTCCTGACTATGTGAATTCAACAGCTCGTTAACATCATCACTTTCGACTTCCAAATCTAATTACCTGGCAAGATTGACAACTTCTTCTATCACATGAGCGACATGATCAGTTTCTGGCGTTGTTTCCATCTCAGCAATAATACCATGAAGTTTACGAATTATGCTTGAGATCAAGGATTGAGCATTTTTCTCAGTTTCGAGAATTCTTTCTTTATCTTTTATGATTGTTCTTACTTTGGATTCTGGTAACTCAAACTTCTTTGCCAATTCACAAATTTTCATTCTGCTATCAAAATCATTGATAATATTAAGTTGACATTCCAGAGATAACGTTTTTTTTCTCATTAACCCTTATCGGACGTTAGCATTTTGTACTTACCTTTCCGCTAGGTCGGAGATATATTTGAGTGCTTATTGTAAGAGAAGAGTAACTAAGTTTACTTGATATAAAAGATAGTTTTGTGCATACAAATATTTATATTTACACTTTAAATGTCTTTATCATCACTGTCGATTTCAATCCAATCTTCATCACAATTTCTCTTTCCATTTCGATTTCCTCTTCGCTTGAATATTGAATAGGGATCAATTTTTTTCCTTGACTGAAATATAACACTTGTATCATTGTCTCTTCATCACAAGAATTAAAATCACCTGCTGAATATTCAAAATTTTCACATATTTCACTGCAACTATCACTGGTACTTTCCATATTGCTATAGTTTTCTTTATTCATTTTTGGAAGAATAAAATGTTATAATATAAGTAAAATAATTGCTGAAATATGACAGAACGTGTCGTCTGCTATCGAGTAAGAATTAAATTGTAAAAATATACATTATGTATATTCAGCAATGAGGACGTTGTTACTTGTCCAGTCTTGTCACGTCAGAAGTGACATACGACTGATAAGGGTTAAATGCAGGAGAATCAGATTTACTTCGTTTGGACGACATAGTTTTTTTAAGAGTTTAAAAAACATAAAGCAAAATAATTTAAAATTAGTCACCATAGAATGGGTTCGTGAATATAAAGTAACGCAGGAAAAAAATTTGGAACTTGCTGATCAGTTCTTTCCACCCACTATACTCATCAAACCTGACACCTTCCAATTATTATCTTTTTCGATCGATCCAAAACGCTTTGATGGGCCAAATTTCTCAAATGAGGACCAAATTCAAAAGTTCGTTTTTTTCCAATCGAAGCCATCGAAATGCTATTCAAAAGACATAAGAGAATTATCTAGCGAATTATTGCAAACAATAATGAATATTTAATTAATTAAAGTACAATTGATTTTTTTATTAATAATTAAAATTGGCATGCAAAAACGGAAATTATGTGACTCAACCCAATAAAAAAAAACGATATAAAAATAATAACCTCGACGAAAACATCTTAATTGTATTTCATTGTTTAACTCCGATCATACGAATTTAAACGACTTATATAAATACCTGCGATTATGCAAAACTCCAACTCGATTATATGTTAATAACTTCTAGTATATGAATTCTTCTTCGAGCCAAAAACTTCATAACAAAAGACAGGACGGTCAAAACTTTTCTCCGACACCTGCAAAACAACATTCGATATTTAATTGTATATGAATATACATATTTTCCAGACGGATTTCCGTACTTAGCCTCATTATTCGAACTTTGGAATCAAAAAAGTCGTGAGCTCGACGCTTTGAATCGGAACGAGAAGTTCGTGAATAAACTTTTCTACTCGCAACGCCGTTTTCGACATTATAAAATACAGTAAATGAATAGCATTCGTTCTAGTTTCTCGTTCAGCGTGTAAGGGTTATGTTATTTGTTCTCTTCTTTGTAATTAATTGGGGTACGCGAGGTTTATTTCACTTTATTTATGTGTTTTAATCACGGAAGTTTTTTTTCCGACGCTATATAAAAAATAAATGTTTCAACACACCGGTCGTTGTTGTTCTTCTGTAGACAGAATTTCCAGTACATGAGATCCTTTTGTTCATTTACATGGATGGAAACGGACAAACGTAACGTCGTATAACTTAATTTATCTGTAGTTTATTTTTTTTTTAAAAAAAATAAGTTTTTATCTCGCACGTTTTAATTTTCTTCGTAAAAGTAACGTTTTTCTTCAAATAATTTCTTCATAAGTACTGCAATATGAAAACGTACGATATTTATAAAAGAAATTAAGTGAGAAGCAAACATTTTTTCTTATTTTTCTGAAGTATGACGTTGAAATATTTTTGAAACTGGAGTAAATCTCTTGAAACTAAAAATATGTATAATAAATTATCTGGTATTCCAATAAACGGGAGTTTAAATGGAAATAAAACAAAAAGTATTTAATGAATTAGTTATTTATTTTTTAAGCATATTCTATGGCATTAATGATAGAACACAATTTTACTCAACGTAGTGCATTCGTTTAATACAATTTTTAGTCACTCATATAATTATGGTGCAATTTCATGAATTATGTTTATTTTTAATTTTGTTTGTGTTTTATCAGCAAAAATCAATGATTTCACATAAAAAATGATCCAATAAAGTTAGATCACATGATCTTGGTGGCCAATTGATGGGTCCATTTCGTGAAATAATGGACTCATTAACACGTTGACGCTCACTTTGAAATCGATGATGGACGACAAAAACATTTTTTTTTATTAATTAGTTGATTCTTGTGGAATTCGATCAAGATTTCATACTTACAGAATAAAACTATTATATTTTCTAACAAATTTTCTTACAAAATGGTGGACGTCTATAATAGCTCGATTTCTCTGATACACAAAAGACAGCTATAGAAGTTTTGGTAGTTGTGTAGATTATAACGATATTTTGTGAGAATAATTTAGTGAAAAGGAAAAAAAATATTTTTATAAACATATAACTAGATTTTTCTTTAATACAAAATTAAAAAATCAAGAACAGAAATTTATAATAGCATAACAACAATTCAAAAATCCATTTAGAGATACGAAATTCAATTTTGAAAAACATTTGTAACGAAAAAAAGCAAAATAGCAAATTTTATAAAAATTTTCCAGTAATAATTTCAAACAAAATTTTTGAAGCTTCCAAAATCATTCTTGAAAAGAGACCGAGACAAAATGTATGATGTTTGAGGTCGTACACGAAATTTGTCAATTTTCCAATTCTGGGAATAATTGAAATAAAATGACTGTATCACTTAATGAAAACATTTCATTATTCATACTTGGAGGAAGATTGAACAATTTAGAAAGAAATGAATTTAACACCGATATACATTTTAATCATTTATTCATTTGCACCCTGCATTCACGAGCATTGGACGGCTATAGACGTCATTTACCTCAACGTGTTAAACTTTTGTTTCAATAAATTTATTATTTCAGTAGATGTATGGCCCATAGCACCGTCCTGTTGAAACCACATATCGTGCAAACTATTTTCAATCATTTTTGGGAAAAAAAAATCATTAATCATGGTTTGGTAACTCCATTTACTGTAACGTGATCTCCAGCTTCATTTTAAAATAAATATGGTCCGATGTAACCACCAGACAGTTACTTTTTGTGAATGCAGTGATCTTTGTTCAATGACTTGTGAATTGCTTTCACTTCAAATTCTGCAATTTTCTTTATTTAATGTTGATTGTAAGTTTTACGAACCGAAGATTAATTTTTGTAATAAGTTTTTACAATTTTTAAGCGTTGTTGAAGTGTTAAACGTTCCTTGATAATTTGCCAAACTATACTGAGTTGAAATGTCAAAATGAGCTTTAAAAAAATCAAACATGGCTAGCACCAGCTGTCAAAGTTCTAATTGGAAAATCCTGTATATTAATATTTTTTTAAAAAAATTAAATCACAAAACTAACGCATGCAGATGTTCAATTCATCTAGAACAGATCTCACAAATTGTTAAAAATGTTCGAATACCGTCACAAGTAATGAATAAGTCAATTCATGTCATCAAAAAAGGTCACAAATCTATGAAAAAGAACATGTTGCAAAAAAACAATAAATAGCCGAAAACACTTCATGCTTGCAGACCAGATGATGAGAAAGATTTGTAGATGGATTGAATAAGACACATTTAGTGTAGGTATATATAAAAAAGTTAGTCTAGATTTTAACAGAAAGGCTCTTCTGACGATGATGCCGTCGCCATCGAAATGCATCAGCCGATATAATTATAAATAATAAGTGAACAATAAGTGATTATTGAACACTTTAAATTATTGTGATGTTGGGGTTAAAATTCATTTGTGTAAAAAGAAATCAGATGTAAAAAATTATGAAAAATAATTGAAAATAAAATATAACGGCCAGAAGAACACATAAATCAAATAAACTCTGAATTGATAAAGAAAATCATACGACCGAGAATCTTCATTAAACGTTAATAATTTACAGAATACATTATCGAGCAATTGAAATGATATATTGCGAACCTCTGGGCACTGAGCATTTACGTACGTCGCGAAAAATTTGTTCGGAAAATTATCCATATAATTTGAAAAAAAGTTCGACCGAACATTTTCGCTATACAATGATAATTAATGGACAAAATTTCAAACCATTAATTAAATAGAGAGACGCATTAGTGTCAACAAAGCCATTGTTTGAGAACTGCATTCGAGATTTATTGGTGTTGCTCGTAACAAAATCCCGTCTGAACTCGGAGCGTAGAGGCTCTTCGGCTGGACGAGTAAACTTTCTATTTTGATTCCATGTAAAATAATTCAACGGTGGCTCGCCATAAGTGGTAATTAATTTCGAAAGCTTGTTGTGTTCGAGTCAGTGGATCGACATGTATCCGGTGTTATTGTTAACGTTAATTTCCTTTGTCCTATTATAGTTATCAGTCACTTGGATTGTTTTTAAAGCACGGTACTTAATTATGTACTTTTTCCCTATACTCTGAAATGGCAAAAAAATAATTAAACAATTCATTTGTGTAAAAGTCAATTAGACACAAAACTGTATCAGTTTCAATCTAATTAAATATTTCAACATAAATTTTCCAATTTTTATTTTTTACGAATTTCCTGTAAATCACAATCATTAATAAATTTATCAAAAAAATCGATGATCATAATACAATCAATAAAGATGATTTCCAAAGCAATTTCGTTTCGAAATACGAAGGGCGTTCAAAAAGTTTCCGAAAAATGTAAATAAAAACACAGCAAATTGAATTAAGCATTTTATTTTATGTTCCATTTAAATTACAACGTTTTTCCATACGGTGTCGCCATCTTTCTAAGTCCTTTTGGTAAAAATCAATACTCTTTAATTCTAGCCATTGCTCTACAAAACGGTTTACTTCACCTATCAACTCCCAACGAACATATTTTTTCAAACTGTTCATAGATCTTTTATGAAACCGAATATGTGCTATTTTTATTTATGACCTTCTGTCATTTTTTGAGTAACCATTATTCCAACGGTGTAGAATTTCTAATTTTTCTAACCAAAGAAATGAGAAATGATTTTTGCAAGTCTGTATTGAAATCAATTTTAATCCATTAACCAGTTGCACTGGAATGACGTACTATGTACGTCAACTGCTATCTGTACCAAATATCGATAAGACGTACATAGCACGTCGTGTGATTTTTGCTAAGTTAAAATAACATCGGAGTTCAGTTAGCAAGTGTCACACTTCTGTTTTGAAGGCATACACGTGCTTTTTTGTAGAACTTCATTAATTTTACATATTTTCATTGAATAATAATCAAGTAACTACAAAACACAATAATTTTTTTATTATTATAAAAAACTATTTTATCAAAGAACTATTTTATTCTGATAATAGCGCATCAGAAAATGTTGTACTGGATTTATGTAGACCTTTAGTTGATTTTGTACACACGCTCTTTTTAGATAACTGGTATTCGTCACCAAAACTGTATCGGAAATTACATTTGAAAAAAATTAATACTATCAGAACAGTCAGATCTAATAGAAAGAATATGCTAAAAGATCTCGCAGCTATAAAATTAAAAACATTGTAAGTTCTTTTAAGATCTTACAATGATATCTTATATGTAAAATGGTAGGACAAAAAAGATATATATTTACTTTCTTCAAAACATTCCAAAGCAGAAATGATTGTAACCAAAAAAAATGTAGAAATTATACAAACCAAAATGGAAATATTACAAAACCTAATATAGTTTTAGATTACAATGATGGTATGGGTGGAGTAAACCTGCAAAATAGCTATTTATCATATTTTCCTTTAATGAGAAAATTTGCAAAAAGTTACAGAAAAATATTCTTTTATCTAATGGATATGAAATTTTTTAATACCTCTATTCTATTCGGTAAAATAACAAACGTACCAAAATCCAAGAAATACTCCTTTTCAAAAATTATTAATAAATTTGTTAATCAATTTAAGTGTTTTACTATAATGTTAATATGTGTGTGTGTGTGTGTGTCTAAAACTTTATAAAAAAAAATGATTTCAAATACCAACTCGCTGCGAATTGCTTTGGACGGATTTGCCACGCGTGCATGTTAATTAATTACTAGCGCAACTGGTTAAGGGAGTTTTGCAATGATTAAAACAATGGTAGTTGGACAATGCAAGGTCAGGACTATACGATGGACCTCCTAGCCAAGTTCTCTCAATTTTTCCGACTTTTCAAAGACGTGTGTGGTTTGGCGTTGTCATGATTGAAGACAACGCTCTCTCTATTCACTAATTTCAAATACTTTTCCTGAATCGATCGTTTCAATTGTATTAATTGTTGACAGTAAAAATCAAAATCAACTATTTTGCATAGCAGCAGCATCTCATAGTAGACGACTTATTTCCAATCCCACTTAAAATACAGCTCTTGGTTTTACAATCGTTTGTAGTGCCTTATCTCGCTTCGATCACGATCTTTTTTGAACATTATTACCGTATGCTATCCACTTGTCATCTCCCGTTATCATTTTTTTCAGAAATAAATGGATTTCATTCAGTTTCAGCAGCGAATTGCAATTGGAAATTCGGTCCATTAAAAATGTTAACCATCAATTTGTGTGGCACCCAAATATCAAACTCTTTTATGATCCAGCTTTATTAAAAATGGTATTATATTTTAGCTCTCTTGCTATGCCATAATTGTTTACATGTCGATTTTCTTCAATTTTTTTACAAAATTTCATCGACACTTTTCACAATAGGCCAACGAGGTGCATCTTTCATTCAAAAATTTCCATCACGAAATCGATGAAATCAATTCGCTGCTATTTGTCTAATTAGAGCATCATTCCCATAAATACGATATTTTTTATGGACTTGCACATCATTTTTCCTTTTTTTGTAATATAAAAGTAAAATGTTTCGAAAATGTTCTGATTTCCACTCATCTTCAATTTTAATATTTTTTCACTGAATGAATTTTGTTTAAATCTACTTGAAAATGTTTTGTGAAATGTCGCTTTTCAAACTATATATAACACTAATATGTCATAAAATGGCGTTCTACAAATCAACCAAACTTTCATCTATTAATAAATAGTAAAAATACTTTTTCCCTAATCAATATTTCTTTCAAAGCATCCGATTCAGCTATTTGGACCAAGAGTAGCAATTCACCATGAAAACGTTTTAACTCATCCATGCCAAATAAGTTTTCAGGTTTTCCCCACTCAACCCTTACATCTTATCCTATTCTCAGATAAAATTTATTGATATTATATCATTAGTAACAATAAATATACATCCTCCAGTTTTCAACAGTTAGAAATGGAATTTCATGTTAGTTAAATTGAAATGAGTTACCTGCTAATCAAATCAATTTCAGTTTCGTCTCTTAATTAATATAATTTGTAACAATGAAGTGAATTTTACATTTCTGTAAAAGAGATAAATATAAGTAGAATTTAAATACGTTTAGTTTTCGAAATATCGGTGAACTAAAAGCATATGAAATTTAATTATCCTAACAGGCAAACATTGGAAAATTTCACGTAAGCAAAATTTAATTACTTTAAGAGGTAAGGCGAGTTCCGTTTTAAAAAATGAGTGTTTTTTAAATATTCATCAAAGAACATTGTTTATTAAATTAATAATATATATATATATATATTATTAATTTAATAACAATTTATATAAAGATTAATTTGTAGATAAAATAACAATAAGAATGATAAATAAAGCTGAATAAATGAGATATATTTATAAAATGTATCATTGTTTTTTTTGGGATATTTTCATTATTTTTTAAAAAAATATTCCACGTTTATTACTAGAAAATATATACAGGATTTTCCAATAATTTGACCGCTGGTAGCAGCTTTGTTTGAATTATTTTTCAAGCTGATTTTGACATAGAATGTTTAATATTTCAACAACGTTCAGAAATTGTAAAAACTTCAATAGATTTATTGAAACAACAGTTCAATGAATTCATTATTTCATAAAATGGACCCATCAATTGGCCACCAAGATCATCATCAGATTATTTTTTGTGAGATTATGTGAAATCATTGGTTTATGCTGATAAACCACAAACAACAGAAGCATTAAAAAAATCATTGATCGTGAAATTCGTGAAATTGGACAACAATTATGTGAAAAAGTGACTAAAATTGGATTAAACGAATACACTATGTCAAATGAAGTCGTGGTAGTCATATGAGTGAAATAGTGTTCCATTGTTAATGTCATAGAATATGCTTTTAAAAAAAGTTAATTAAATACTTTTAGTTTTATTTTCCTAACTACTGAAGCAGTTATTGGAAAACCCTATAGATTAAAATAATACGTAATTCTTGTTCAAAAAAATGATTAGTTATTTTCAGTTTTTAGACAATTTTGGTTGTGTATAACTTTTTAATTGTTTCTTTTTTGTAGGAAAAAACTTAAGATAAATATTCTTTCAAATCCATATTTCAATATCGTTACTATCGACAGTAAGTGATTATTGAACAATTTAATAAAATCTTATGACGGTGCAATAATGATTCACTGGAGAAGAATGTTAAAATCTAACGTCAAAAAAGTTCATTAAAATTTATTGTTGTGTTGTCGTGGAAATAAATCGATAAATTGTAACATTCTGTTTAGTGGCATAAAATGTAATAAATTCGTGTATTTTTTTATCTACTTCGAATAATCTTACATACAGAATAGAAACTTCTTAACGAGTAACATGTAAAATAGTAAAGTAATTATATACGTATTCAAAACTTATATATGTAAGTTATAGCTGCTCGCCAAGTTTTAAGCTTTAACTTTTAATTGTGCGTTTCATTCCGTGTATATCGACCATAACACATTAAACGTTCTATGCTTAAGATATTTTATATTATTGGCCTCGTTTCACAACTTACACTATTCACAAGCATATTATTTCTTCTTCGGATCTTTGTTAATAATTTTTTTCTCTCTGTTTGTTTGTATGCCAGACAGTTTAACTCCGAAAGAACTTTTCTTCTTTTATAAATGATACTGTTATTCAACGTAAGCACCACTTTATATTCATCCTGAGAAAAAGTTTCGTCTGTACGTAGATTTTTTATCATATGCGTTTATTTTTTGAAATGAAAAAAGGAGAATCAATTTTAATTTAACAACAATTTATAATTGAAGCTCGCAGGTATTTTTCTCATAAAAATAATTAACAAATCGAAAATTTTTAATTAACATTTATCTTAAAATCTCATATTTAAATGTTATTTTTATCGGTAATATATTAAAATAAAAACATTTAATTTTCTCATTTTTTTAAAAAAACATGAATTAAATCGCCAATGATTTATTAATGTGAAAATATAAATGATTTAAAAAAATGTTCATAATGTAATGAAATGAATTTATAACCAATATTTAAAATTGTAACTGATTTAATAGAAATGTCCCAAAATTTGAGATATAATGAATTGTTACTATTTTAAAATTACAACGATTTTAAACAAATTATAACACTGACAATACATCCGATGACATAGGTTATTTTATTCCCGAATAAAAAAGTGTGTCAAGATAAATTGGGAAAATAAGGAAAATGTGATAATACTTCTCAATCATGTCGTGAGTTTCGTCAGTAATAAATATCACCACGTGTAGCCTTATGATATAATATTTATAAAATAATGTCTGTTTTTCCCTTGAAAACCTGCTGTGTTTTCTCGTCTTCGATAAAGAAATATATTGAAAATGAAATATTTATCCATTCGTTTCCTATATTTATATTTTTGTATCTAATAAAAGTGGAACAGCAAATTTTAGATCAAATCTATCTCAAGTCGAACACTCGTTAATCTATCAACAAATTTACATGAATGACTCGATACTTGAGGATTATTTTAAAAAAAAAATCTAATTTCTTTCAGTTTAATCAATATTGATATTCTTAAAAAGTATGTTAAATATTATATATAAGTTTTTCCAATAAGCACTTCAGAAGTTTGAATGGAAATAAAACAAAAAGTATTTAATTAATTATTTATTTTATTTTTAAACATATTCTATGGCAATAAAGGGGTATTATAATCTAGAATTTCTAAAAAAAAATCGATTTTTTTGCAGATTTTCAAAGTTTAGACCTTTAAAAATATGTCCTTAAGAGGATTTTTCGAAATTCGAATTATTTTCGGAGTTATAGCTATTTTTGTGACGCGCCAACCAATCCGGTCTAGCCGGAATGAATCAACTTTAAACGCGTTTTTCTCGAAATTACTTTTTTCGACACGATTGACGTGATATCTCAAATTCTAATGGACCGATTTACTTGAAATTTGGTACAGAACTTCTCAATATAACAATGATTGCCCCCGTCTAGGATTTTTTGAAAATTTTGTTTTTTACTATTTTTAAAAAATTCCGAAATTTGAAAGCAATAGGACAAAAAATGACTGTTTTTTCACACTGCCGCCATTTTGCGGATTTTTTTTTTTAATTTCCCTAGGAGGGGATACTACTACAACCTTCTTTTTTAATAATTTCAAAAAAAATATTTCATATGACTGGAAAGATTGGAACCATGTCAACCAAGAGACACCTTTTTTTTCGAGTCCCCACTTTGCCAGCCTGTACCTTTTCCAATTTTGATTTTTTTGTTTTTAATAATACTTTTTTATACTCTTAAAATGTCAATAAATAACTGATAAAAAAATGGATAGTAAAAATATTTGTTGGTTTTTTCTTATAGCGCCCGAAAAAAACACTTAAAATTCGTGCATCTAGACTAGAATACCCCCTTAATAATGGAACACAATTTCATTCATGTGGCCACCACGACTTCGCTCGACATATATACAAGGGTCGTTTGATAAAGTATGGTAAAAAAGTAAGAAAAAGTAAATTGAAAAATTTAATTAAATTAATTAATTAAATCAAACAATAAATAAATTTACCATACTTATCAAACGACCGTCGTATATATATATATATATATATATATATATATATATAAATTCCTGTACATTATTTTTCTATAAATAGAATAATTTCAAAAATTAAATTGTTCGAATTTTGTCAAACAGATATTTGAATCAATTAAGTATTCTGAAACAAATCATTCTGGATGGCATCGCACGAGACAAACTCAACTTCACTTTATATGTATATATCTCCTGTGACTCGAACGATTCCTGCTGAGACTGGTTGCTAGTACAAATTCTCGTTCTCTTGGGACAATACGGTAGTGTGCCGCAACTCGAAGTGGGTTGGTGGGCCACCAACACTGGATAAGTGAAGCGTGTGGTGGCTTACACCACTACTTATTGTTGTAACGGAACGCTAACGATCAGCAACACCGTCTCGGAGTAATGTGTGGAGGTAATAGTAAACGTCGATCAAGAAATGGATGGCCTGGAAAACATGGGACATTCGTTTCAAGGGCACGTTTTTATACGCATATTTATTGGATATCGGATGTTTTGCGATAGAAAATAATTTTAAGGTGGAATGAATATTTGTCGAACCTACTTTTGGAATTATTTAATATTTATTAATCGTTTATTCATCAGAAATTACACAAGATACGTATTTTTTTATTTAAACGCAAATGAATTTTCACTCCTAGCACCTCAATATGTTATAAAATGTTCAATTGTCGTAGTCTTTTTGATTAAAATAAATGGCTCTGATGATGATGGCATTGCCATTGAAATGCGCATTAGATCATTATTTTTATAAACAACAAAGTGAACAATAAATGATTGTTAAAGGTGTAAGGGATAAAAATTCACTTGTGAAACAAACAATATAACAGTTTATTTTGATTCTGTCACAAATTCACTTTTACACATAAATTATACATTCAAACACCATAGAATTTTATAAAAATGTTTGATAGACAGGTAACCCTCCCATAACACGATAGATAGGTTTCTAGAAAATGTCGTGTTATATGAAACTAGGAGTTAGTACAAAAACTGGGGTTACGTTCTTTATTCCGTATAAGCAAATTTATTTTTATTAGAAATATTAAAATATGTATAACACAAAACGTAAAAAAATAAACAATTTCTATTTTAATTTAATAATTTTCTTCATCATTACTGCTGAACACAATCAAACGAGAACGTTTTTTCGGTTGAACGATATCATCTTCACTTTCTGAACCTTTTTCTTCAGTTAGATTTTTTTCTCCTTTTGACTTCTTTAAAAAATCTGTAATTTTGGTTTGTTTGGTGGTTCTTCTAAGGTCATTGTAGATTTCATGGTATGGAAATAGGCAATTTTGAATCTCACTTTTCAATTTTCGGTTTCTTTCAGTGGAAGGATCTACATTAAAAAAATGATTCGGGATTTTTGGCTAAGTTTAGACCTTCCTATATTTTTTTTATTGTTAAATTATTACCTTTACAATTTTGATTAGTGCTATTGTTCTCAGAATCGATTTGATTTACAACTTCGGATGCCATTTCCACCAAATCCGATTCACCAACTTCTTCTTTCAGCAATAAATCTGAAACGTCCTCAATAGTCATATATTTTATTATTTTCTAATACATTTTCTATAATAAAAATCGTGTTATCTAGTACTGTAGAAGGGTTTTCGCAATTTTCTGAACGTGTTAGAGCGAAACCGTGTTGTAGGAGGGTTACTTGTATAATAATATGAATATATAATAATTTCTTTTTATTCTTTACTGAATTCCTTTCTTTTATTCTTTACTTTTATTCTATAATTTCTTTTTATTCTTTACTTTTCTTTTTATTCTTTTTTTCTAATTATTTCAACAGCTATGAATTTAATAACTTTTTAGTCAATTTAAAACAATAATATAAAAAAATATGCATTCTTTTATAATATAAAGAAAATTGCATTTTTTATAAAAATAATATTTTTAATTATGCACAAATAGCAGGATATTAATAAAAATTAATTTAAGACCTTAGGACCTAATATTTGGTTCAATATCCTTTATTGACCAATACTGCAGTACATCTTCGCAGCATCGAATCAGTTAATTATTGACATCTTGCAACAAGAATAGACTCTCATTGTCCACTTTAAAACATTAATCTTATTATGGATAAATCAGTCTTTTACTAGTTTATTTGTATACAGTAATACCTCGATTAGTCCGATTTAAAATTACCCAAAAAAAGTTTTTTTACTTGAAAAAATCCTACTAAAAAGTTTTTCTTGAAAAAAATCCTACTAAAAAGTTTTTCTCGAAAAAAATCACAAAAAAATACATAAAATTATTTTTATACGCAAATTTTCAAATTTTCCCCTTTATTATGAAAACATAATAAAGAAAACCGAAATCGTATATGCACATTAAGCGCAACACATGCGTAGTTCTAGTTTTGTGGTCTTTTTTCTTTTTCTATTATTTTCGATTCGCAAATCTAGAATAAAGTCGATTTGTTGATAATTAAATTTTAATAACCCATTTGAAAATGAATTTAAAATGAATATATAAACCCCTGATTTTGTTTGGTTGATACATACAAACATTTCAATATATTACCCTCGTTTTACTTACTGAAAAACAGGAAAAAATTTGTTTGAAACCAATTAAAGTTTTTTGTATTTAGTTAATGTTTCAAATAGTCCGGCTAATCAGTGAAACAGGTATTTCTGTACTTTGGGTCGTTGTCCTGTTGATAAACCTATTTGAATGGAATGTTCCATTCGGCATATGGGAGCCATTGTATTGTCCAATATTTTCACATACGAAATGACCGTCATGTTTCATTCGATGGAAAATATAGGTCTTGTGCCATTATATTAAAAATAACATCAAATCATGTTTTACAGTTTTAACTACGTACCTTGGGTCGTAGTGACTATTCAAGTCTTTTTTTACAAACTTTCTATAATTTCAGAACTGAATATATTTTTTATTTCGTTTGACCATTTTTTGAATATATATATATATATATATATATATATATATATATATAGATTTTTCCAATAAGCTCGTCAAAAGTTTAAATGGAAATAAAACAAAAAGAATTTAATTAATGATTTTTTTTATTTTTAAGCATATTCTATAGCATTAATGATGGAACACAATTTCACTCATATGATCACCACGATTTCGCTCGACATATTGTATATTCATTTAGTCCAATTTCATAAATTACACTTTCAATGTTCATTTTTAATGTTTCTGTTTGTGGTTCATCATCATAAAATGATTTCACATAACCTCACAAAAATAATCTGATGGAGTTAGATCACATGTTGTTCTTGGTGACCAATTGATAGATCCATTTCGTGAAATAATGGACCCATCAAACTTTTGTTTTAATAAGTCTATTGAAGTTTTTACAATTTCCAAGTGTTGTGTAAATGTTAAACGTTTCATGATAATTTGACAAACATACTGAGTTGAAATGTCAAAATGAGTTTTAAAAAAAAATTCAAACACGGCTGCCACCAGCTGCCAAATTTCTGATATTATTATTGGGCAACCCTATATATATATATATATATATATATATATATATATATATATACATAGATAGATAGATAGATGTTAAAATTAAAGAGCCCATAACACGTGTGTGTATAATCCGGTGTTAATAGAGACACTGTTTTGAATTTACAGATGTGTATGGAGGTAGTAAATATAGTTTAAAATGGATGTCGGAATTAATATTTACTGTTTAAATAAATTACTCGGAAAATATGTAGGGAGCGAGAGTGTACATCTCGTACATCTCACAATGGACAAACAATGATACAGCTCAGAATCACTAACGCGGAATCCGCCAGGACCATACGAACTTAATTGAATTATCAATGTTTATACGTAATACAATTACAGTACAGTGGTGTGAACCCTTTCATGGCGACGACCTACGGTAGTAATGTCATTACCGCGTCCCTGTGTGCGTAAGCAATCGGGCACATTCCCTACCCAAAAGCGGTTACGTTCAAATGAATCCACTCGGCTGTAACATAAACGCAACTCGTCTAATGGGAAAGGTTGATTCTTCTCCGGCTTGACATTGCTGCCTGCAGCGTCGGCGGTACGAATAATGCGTCGGGGCAATAATGAAAGACGTGATGTGCCGGCGTTCATTTCGTGCGAACGAGTCCCAGGGTTGTAATATATAGGAATTACCGTTAGGATGTTAATGCGATGACCAATCAGTGACTTCGGTCGTTATCCGTTTTCGTTTATGGACCATCTATGGACCCGTTGTACTGTTGTTACAATCAATGCAGACTTCTCATGTTACCGATTATCGACGAGGACGTTCGCACAGATTGGAAATGTTCCTCGTTACAAATAATCCCTTCGCAGACGTACATATTCAACGAATATTTAATGTATTTCAATCGATAAATTTTCTCCAATATTTTCACCGTTTATATTTGGATTATACAGAAATACCTCGCATAGTCCTGTTTGAAATTTCCCAAAAAAAAAAAATTATACTTGAAAAAAATCCTACTAAAAAGTTTTTCTTGAAAAAATCACAAAAAATTAATACATAAAATTATTTTTATACGCCAATTTTCAACTTTTCCCCTTTATTATGAAAACATAAAAAAGAAACCCGAAATCGTAAATTATCCTCGTTTTATTTACTGAAAAACGGGAAAAAAATTGTTTAGAACCAACTAACGTTTTTTGTATTTAGTAATGTTTCGATTAGTCCGGCTAATCAGTGGAACTGATTAACCGGACTATGGGAGTTATTCCTGTAATTCGTTTTCTTGTAACGAGTCCAGTTTACTCGACGTATAACACCTACCATAAATTGAAAGTTGTAAACAATTCTCAATCTTAAATCACATGAGACGATAACACCGTCCTGTTATATTCCCAAACCAATTTTTTATAAAAATCCTCTACATCAATATAAAAAAATATCTGTAGATAAAAATCTAGAATACCAGTTACTAATTAAAATGTTTAATACAAAAAATATATTTTTGTTACATGAAGAAAAATGTATGTATGGAGAAAAAACGCTGTACCTTATTTAAAATCAACTTCAAATATTTGTTTTAAATAAATAACACATATTTGCCATATATTTTTCAACGAACTTTCGCTTTCGCATAACGATACATCTTGCTACAGGCATTACTGTCATCTTTTATATTCACACAAGATCCTCTTTTGATTACCTCCTTTTGTTCTCTCAATTAGGTTATATCTTGAATCGTGCTTCAGGCATCTTGGTTAAAAATATAGGTCAATATTATTCCTTTTTTGTGAAAATATATGAAGATAAATATTTATTATAAATTGAAAATGATGATTTAGTCATTGAAAAACAGATCAATGAATCAATTGATCAGATAAAAACTGTGGTATTGGGATAAATAATTCATTGGTGTTAAAGAAAATTCAGTTTTAACAATTGATTGGAATCGTTTTGTTCAAATATTATTTTTTTTAAAAAAAATTATATATATTTGTATTTTAACACAAATGAATTTTTATCTCCAACACCACAGTGGTTATAAAGTGTTCAATAATCACTTTTTGTTTATAACAATAGTCGGCTGATGCGCATTTCGATAGCGATGTCATCATCGTCAGAGTCTTTTTGTTAAAAATATGTTTGTATTATTATTCGTTTTTTAACAATAACAATTATTTTTGTTGTACTTTCCAACATTGTCTTTATCATTTACTGCAATAAGAGAATCTTTGGAAAACAAACATTCCTATTTTTTCATGTATTTCATTTCTTTTATTTAACCCCCGTACAACACGGTCGTTAGGTTCTTAAAAATGTCATATTATGCAAAATTGTGTTATACGAAACAAAGATCTAGTACAAAAACAGGGTTAAGTTCCAGATTTTTTTTAAAAAAAACTACTATTTTCTATATATAATTAAGAGAAAAATATTTGTTGAAACAAAAATTGATACAAAATAATCAACATTTTGATTTTTATACTCTACTCTTTGAAAAAAAATCTTATTTTCGTTTATTTGCTCTTAGTTGAGAGATCTTTATAAATTTCGTTGTATAGAGCTAAGTATTTATGAAGTTCTGTCTTAAATTTTGTATTTCTTTCAGTAGAAGAATCTACATTTATCAAATAGAACTCCAGTTGTTCGACTGAGTTTAATTCTTTTTTAATGATTTTTAGGCTAAAATTCTTAACTTCTGCGTTTCCATTCTCTGAATTAATTCGGTTTATTTCAGATGCCATTTCCATCAAATTTGCTTCATCTGCCTCTTCTTCCACCAGTAATTCTTGAATATCTTCAGGGTTGATATCATCAAAACCTTCTCCTAGAAACTTAGCAAGCTCTACTCCACAATTCTCAAATTGTGTTGTAGGAATGGGAGTTACATGTATATATATATATATATATATATATATATATATATATATATATATATATATATATATATGTGTGTGTTTTTTTCTAAATCTCACTAAACAACTAACACAAACATTAAATCATTATTCTGTTCAACATTTACTTAAACAAGGGGAAAATGTTTAAGTGAAGAATATTTTTTCTTAACGTAATACAAAATTTGAAATTCATTTCTGTGTGGCAATTATTTTTAAGAGTCATCCACTCAAATTTCCTCTTTTAAACTGATGAAGTTACACATTGTTTTCGTGCTGAAATAATTTCGTTTTCTCTCGAATTTTACGTATAAGAACACACTTTGTATCTCGAGGCGTTAACGGTAATTTTATCTTAAGAAATTAAATTATAAATAAATAATCAGAACCCAGGTTAATGCACTATAAATTAATTACTTTATTTTTTTAAAAAGAACAATCACTTATCGCGGTTTTTATCACATAGACATTTTATCTTAGGTAAAATAATAATGTATTTTATCATAACAATGTAACTGATGTATTTTGCAACGATTATTTCATATATGAATTTGTTTACAACCTTAACAAAAAAATATTAATATATTAATAAAATGTTACGAAAATACATACATTTATATTAACACATTACCGCCCGGCCAAGTCTAAACGCGTGTTTCGTGTTGAACTACTGTAAGTCCGTTCACGCGTTAACGCGTGTTTCGTTGTATAAACTTTTAAATATATATATACAAACTATATTTTTTTCTAATTCCATCAACAGATGGTTATATATATATATATATATTATATAACTAATTAACAGATGGTTATATTATATATATATATATATATATATATATATATATATATATATATTGGTAAATTATAAAAATTATGAAAAATATTTTAGATAAAGCAATCTCTATCCCTAGCAAAGTTCTGGTTTTTTGGAATAAAATCGAAATTGGTTCTCTTATTTTTTTCTAACTTCTGTATATAGAATATATGTTTTACGTAATTTATCATATTTTTATCTCTTCTGGATGTGTTTTTACGCTAAAAAGTGATTTTTTATAATAAACTAAGTATATTAAGAGATGCTTTATAATAAACTATGTTTATTATAAAACATCTCTTTTTTGTACTTTATCAAGCTGGTTCACTTATTACAGATTGAAAACCACTATTATATTTACATATATCTATGCATCGAACCATTTTATACGCAGATATGAAATTTCATTTCAAAATCTTCATTGCTTTAAGAATCACGTCGATTTTATGAAGAAGTTATTTTTATGCATTTTTTTTGCGAAATTTGCCGGACTCTAGATGAAGTCTAGCGCGAAATACTGCGGACCGTATTGTGTTAATATCAGGTCATTAAATATGAAATGTCCGATTTTCTTAAGTACTAAGTTTGACAATCAATATCTCTGACATTTCAGTTTGAATTTTTTTTTAATTGTGAAGATACATCTTCACTCTTTCGAAAACGTTATTTGATTTATGATTATCTTTTAAATAGTCTTTCTTAGAGTAATTTTTGTGAAACTGCGGATAAGCAAACATTCGTGTTATTTTCGAATAGGAGTTCCATCACAGAACTAATATACGAGGCTCGTTTGATAAGTATGGTAAATTCATTTACTGTTTAATTTAATTAATTTTTTCAATTTAGTTTTTCTTACTTTTTTACCATACTTATCAAACGACCCTTGTAGCTTAGAATGTGGTTAATAAACGAACAGTATGACGATGGTTTGATAAATTCTATTTTGGAGATTTTAATCTTAAAAATGAGCTTCGTGAGCGACTTAAGACCAAGGTGATTATTGATTAGCTGAAAGCTATAGTGAAAGCGGATACATCTCAAACTACGCATTAATTAACAACAAAGTTTGACGTTACTATTTCAATAATATTAGACCATTTGAAACAATTTGGTAAGGTAAAGAAGCTGAATAGATGGGTTATGCGTAAATTAAACAAGCTGTCGCAACATAAAGGTAAACCATTTCTGCATGCTGTTGTTTTGTATGATGAAAAAAGAATTATTTTCAACAATTCATTTGACATAATGGTTGGATAAAAATGGAGTGTCAAAACCGATTCGCCAAAAAAAGCTAATGATTCCTGTTTGGTGGTCCAGCATTGGTATTATCCTACTACAGCTTCATGAAACCTGGTCAATCAATCACAGCAGGCGTCTATTTTTGAACCGATTGAACGAAATGATGATGGTGCTTGTGATTAAGCAGCCGAGATTGGTCAATTAAGATTTCAAGATAATGCTCGACCACATGTCGCACAAACAATACTGTTCAACCTACAAGAGCTAGACTTGAGAACTCTCTGTCGCCCACTGTATTCACCAGGTCTTGCACCGACCGACTTCCACTTCTTGCAAGGAAAAATATTCAATTCTTAACAATTTGTAAAAAACGCTTTTCACGATTTCATCGTCATTCTCTCTTTAGGCTTCTTTGTTACTGTCATTAACAATTAATTAACAACTGGCATAAACAATTAATTTTGCCTTTTTAACGATGACTGTTAAGAATGCAAAATTGTGTCGATAGTTTAGTTGCATACTGTGATTAATTATACTGTTTCTTATTTGAGATATAATAAAATCAAACTGTTAATTCGAAATTATTTCATATTTATTGCCAAAAAAAAATAAAAAGTTCACATTCTTCAAAGTTTGTTAATAAGAAATTTTTTTTTCAGCGCAATATTACTTCCCTGGAGGACATAGCCGTTTCATTCCAACATTCCAACAACAACAGAATGGATACTTCGTACCACCTCAGCAGTCATACAGACAACAGAACTTCCCACACGACGACGTCGACATATTCCAGAACTCTGACATTTCGCCGAAGTTCCAAGTATCGAATTTCCCATCATCTAGTCGAAATCAAGCACCTTTCCAACTACCTCCACCTACATCTCAGTCCTCTCAATTTTCACCTTACTTAGTAAACGAACCTGTATCTATATCGTCTCAGCAAACTCCATCTCAGCTTAGATCACGCAGTCCAGTCAGTTCGAGTTTTCTCAGTGTTCCTTCGACACATCGTCCACAGTTCTCACATTTGTTATCTCAGACGTCGCACAATCATGATCCTTCGCAGACTGAAACATTTTTAGGTCAAATAACTATCCAGAGTCCTGACGAAATACCGCAATTTAGACCGTCGGCGCAATTTCCTTTCCCGCAAACACACGATATAATCAATAACAGATTCCCATCTAGTAATCAACAGAAATGGGCCCGAAAACCACCAGCCCACGAGCATTACTCGATCGATAACATCGATCAAGATCTCGAAGAATATACAGAGGATGAATTTCTATCGACGAGTTCTGAGCGTACGTTAGCTAAAAACCAAAAAGAAAATTCGAATCTGGGAAAGAAACAGGAAAATTCTCCACATCAAAGATCTCGGTTCAATTTATTACCGCCGCAGCAAACTGCCACCGCTTCAGAGCACGCCGATAAGGATTATAAGTCGAATATTCCGTCGAATGATTATTTTATTAACAACAACGAAGAAGTGTACACAGTACGTAATAGATTCAAAACTAGTTCAACATTGGAACCTTCGACGTCGTTCGTTCCGAAAGATACAAACAGATATACTTCTACTACAAAAGAATCCCTAGTCGATACTTTTCAAAATAATAAGCCGAGTAGAATTCAATTAATGCCCAAATCGACTCTAACAACAAAATCTGAAAGTGGTTTAAATATCGAATCTTTGTTGGAAGAGGAAAAAGAACAACCTTTAAACAAATATCACAATTCCGATGATGATGTAGAAGTGATTCAGTCGTTAACATTGCCGATTAATAAAATCGACACACAGACTGAATATTATAATAACGCCAACAATAGTACACCGGATGAAGAAACGACTGTTCATGAAAATGGCGATTCTTCTGCAACAGCTAACGATGAAAAACTCGATCCTTCTGACGACTATTACGATAATACTGAAGATTATCATGATGAGATATTAGAAGATTCGACGCAAGTCATCAATTTAAATTCAAAAGATACACACAGTCCAGAAACTGAACAAATTGCAGATACTAGTAATTCTACGAATGTCCATGTAGAAAATAGTTCATTGCCTCATTCGACAGAAATCGATTATGTTGATTCTTATACTACATTTACATCACTGGATCAACCGACATTAACAAATACAGATACTGACAATGCAGAAGACGATATGACGACTGTAGAAAATATTGAATATACTACAGAAATTCCGAATTCAAACAGTCATTCAAACAATATCACTTTCGATATTGTCACAATCAATCCGCCATCTGGAACAGTCGAAGACAATAACTTTAAAGAGTTTATAGATACTATGTTAATGGACAATACAGAAGATCCTGTAAAATCCATAATCGACGATGCGGTGACGACCGATCACGTATCTATACAATCATCGGTATTGATGCAAGATTACAAAACAACCATGTCTGTTGATAGCATTGAAGATATCACTGAAAAACCGATTTCAGATCCGATTTTACTCGGCGAGGCGGTCGTTTCGGTCGTAACAACCAAGAGCGTAATTAATGGTACTATATCGATACCACCGACCGAGCCTCCTGCCGTAACTATACGGATGCATATGCCAGCGAAAATAAACACGTCTGAAGATAACGTCAATAATGCCACTGAAAATTGGAGAGTCGTAGCCTCTGTACAGACGAGCAGAAGTATTTCCGGTGCTAGATTTCTTCCGTTCGATATTGTTGAACAAGAAGAAAAATCGCAGATTTTATTAACAGACAATGATAACAAGAACATCACTTCTTCGAACGGTAGTAAGCGATCTTCAGACGATTCGTTTGCGAAGGATCTATTTGATTTCGATTTAAATTCCCCAGACAAACCTCCACTGTCCTCGTCGACGGAGAGTATTATTGATAAATTAGATCGCGTACAATCTGAATTATCGAGTGGCTTCTTAACTGGCGGTTTTAAAAGTAACAACAGTAATTTCACTGTCATAACAGAACAGATGCCGGATAAAATCGATACTCCAGTACGGAAAATTACTCCGACATCTCCGAAAACAACCACACATGTTCCGGTAACGATCCGAAAATTCTCTTCGTACTCTCGTCCGAGCACACAGAGACCCAATTCCAAGAAGACTTCTTTCCTCGACATCAAAATGGATGATATCAGTAGTCTGCTTCCTGCAAATTTCAAACCGAGATTCCAGGGACGTAAGACGACCACAACTACACCACCGTCCGTCAATATAGACCAACCGCAAGGCGATGAACCGATCAGATCGGTAGTTTTTGAACCTAAACAAAGAAATAGTTCTTCGGGTCGATCGTCCGGTTTATCAAATCATAACAGAGTGCTGATTCAAGATGATTTAGCATCTTTGTTGCCGCGTGATTATAAACCTTCGAAAGAATCGGCGAGTTCGTCGAAAAATTCGACATTCTTAGAAACTCTATTGACTAAACTGAAAAACGAAACTAAGAATCTGACACAGATTTCCACGAAACTGAAAGAAACGACAACAGAGAAAACGAAAGAAAATAAGATTTTAGAAACGGCAAAACCCGTTGATATAAGCGCATTCTTGCCTCCGAATTATAAACCTCCCGCCACCGAGAAAGCCACAACAGAAGAAAAAATAATTAAAAATAATAAGCCTGTCGATATCAGCGCTTTCCTTCCTCCTGGATACAAACTGTCTACGTCGACAGAGAAACCTAAGAGTTTCGATAAAATATTCGAAAAAAATAAAATTGTTAATGTCAGCACGCTTCTTCCACCTAATTATAAACCTCCTACGAGCACTGAAAAACCTAAAGGAATTCCACGTCTGCTGGACACTGCACAACCTATCGACATTACAAATTTCTTACCTCCAGGATATAAGATACAAGATAAAGGAACAGATATACCTAAACCTGAAACTAAATTAAATAATAATACAGTAAAAGAGATTACGAACAGTAAAACAGAATCTACGACTTCAGCTTCTAATTTCAAGGTCGTTTTTCCTAGTCGGCCAGGTGGTAGAAAACCAATTAATAGAGCTACAACTCACAAACCAGTCGGTGCTGATGCTCCATCATTAAATGTTCCACAGATAAGGAAAGGTCTGCCAACAAGGTATGTTTATATATATATATATATATATATATATATATATATATATATATATATATATATATATATATATATATATATATATATCTGTGTGTGTATACACAGTTATTCGAACAGAGGTCAGGTATATTTTATATTATTATTTAACTATTGTAAACAAGAAATCTATCCTGTAATTATCCATATTTGCTCCGTATGTTTATCTTTAAATATTTAATAAATACAAAAAAATATGATTGAATTTTAGATTTTTTTATAAAAAAAATGACATATGATTTGAATGTATAAAATTATTTTGGCCGATTGACTGTGATCGTCTATTAGAAAAAATCTTGAATAAAATCACACCTATTTTTCATGCAGTTAGTTAACTTTATTTTTATTACACTTGGTAAGATTTAGAGTCTCTAATTGTAGCAATGTTTCAAATTATTTAAAATTATCATGCAAATTGTTGCACAAGAACTAAATGCTACCATAAAATATACACTTGCTTTTAAGACTTAATTCTTGGACATTTCATCAAAATTACTATGTTGTTTCAATAAAGAACTAAATTCATCTGTTGACATACATTTGTATGTTATAACCGAATATCTGAACATAAGTCATATTTTTTAAAAGCTGCAAATAGCTTCAGCTACATGATTTGCCTTTAATCTAATCGAAAATGTTCATTAACATTTATTAAATAAACTTTATATCTAAAATATTGTAAGTTATAAACATACTACTTATGAGACGTGACCATTACATCATTTGACGATGATAGATGGATGCCTACCAAAATACGTACCAGCAAATTAAGTTAATAAATAAGTGATCATTGAATAATTTATAAAATTTTATAATGTTTGGATTTATGATTCGTTTACATTAAAATTCATTCCTTATTTTCGCAAATACTTTTGTGGAATTAATCTGAACATTTGAAGTTGTTCAGTATTTATTTTTTTAAATTCTGTTACATGAAACGAAACTTTACAAGCTAAAAATGTGGATTTTTTAAAAAATAGTTCTTGATTTATTTGTTTATAATAGTTAAATAAATATATATTATACTTTTACCTGAATACTTTTATGATTAACTGTACATATATATCATTATCATATCCAACTTATATCAACTCACTGATGAATGAAATCCTCAATGAATGTTCATGGTTGGTGAAGATTTTTTTATATATACAAACATACATACATATATATATATATATATATATATATATATATAATTTTTTTTAGAGCAACGACGGAGTTTTCTGGATGGCCAACTCCATCTACAACCCCTATATCGATCGAAAAATTACTGGAAGCAGCTAGAACAGCTACAGGAAGTACAAGTTCATCTAGTTCCACAAGTACAAGCACAACATCCACCACTACTACAACAACAACTACAACCACACCTAAACCAACAACTCCAGGAATTTGTTCTGAGGCGTGTGACTTGGCTGCTACAATTAAATTGGTCGGAGGTGCTAAATGGGTTCCTGAACTTCTTGACCATAATACAAAAGAATGGCAACTGCTTGCAAATGAAGTACAAACACAGGTACATATTAAATGATCTTATATATAAAACCATAATAACAAAATATCTTTTATTTAGTTGGAAAATGTTTATACTACTTCCAATGGATTGAGTAAATGGTATAACAAAATCAGAATCGATGGATTTAGGTATGTTTCAGATATATTAAGAGAAAAATTAAGTAAGTTAACGATTGTATGTGTATTGTTACAGCCCAGGCAGTGTACTTGTTGATTATTTTATTGAACTCAATGAAGTTGGCCGAACAGTCAACACCCAAGAATTAAAGCAAATGTTCCATGCTGCTTTGCATCCAGTACCAATGACAACTACAAGTAATTCTGATGAATTTGGAGAAAATAATGAATTTCTGTCAGAAATTCAAGGGAAATTAAATCTTGGAAGCTTTATAGTAGATCCACAATATACTGATTTCATAGGTAAATTTTATACATACATACAATATATATATATATATATATATATATATATATAATTTTTTTTTAAGTTTTACCGAAGCAAGTAGCACCAACAGTAGGATATGCAGATGAAAATGTCTTTTTACCCCAATGGGCAATTGCTGTTATCGTCATAGGCTTAGCATCTTTGCTGTTTGTTATCATATTTGGAGTTACAGTAGTAAGATAATATGAAAATGATATAAAATATTATAAAAACAAAAATGTTTAATAACATTTGATATTTCAGTTAGTAAATCGTCAAAAAAATGCTAAGAAAAAACAACCTACCCCACTTACAGAAGACATGTTGAATGAATTGAACAAAAATCATATGGGAGGATTCGATAATTACGGTGCTGAAGATTTATATAACATGGAAGATGTATGGAACGAGAGATCATACGACTCAAAACCTCCCAAAAAGGTATTGGTTTGTATATAAAATCGCACACGTATTCATACAAATATACACTAAACATAAACGAATTTCTAAGAATTTCCGAAATTTCATTCTTTTCATTATTCGCAGCTATAAACTTTATATGGATATTATGAAATTATAGGTAATAACAATTCAAATTATTAGTTACTGTTTTGAAACTGTGGCAAATTCACTTTAACACAAACCAGCCCTAACACCACAATATGTTATAGTATTTAATAATGACTTATTGTTCACTTTGTTATTCATACAACAGTGGGCTAATGCACATTTCAATATCAATGCCACTATCATTATCAGAGTCTTTTATTCTTATAAAATCTAGACTAATTGTTTAAATATACTTATATACTGTTTTGTATTTTTTTTATCTTTTTTCAAATCATCTTCAACTGATGGTACTATGACCATTCCTTATCTGATGCTGATTGCCCTTTTGCTTTGTCCTATATAATATTTTTTACAATTGTTGGTCACAGTATAGGACAATTAGAATTAATCAAACATATGATATATAAAAGAAACTTAGATTGCCTTAAACACATGGAAATTTTCAACAATAAATTACTTATAATGAACTCAGACAATGATCCAATAACCTTGAGTTTGTTTAGTCTTTTGCAATATCAAAAATAATGTTTTATAAAAATACTATTAAAATATATGCATGACACTAATCATAAAGGAAGATGTGTGTACATGTATTTATATATGAGGATTTATATATAAATATACATGTGTATATACATGTATATGTATGAATATATGTAAAATACAATAAAAACACACCAATCTAAGATAGAAATAAGGAACATAAAACTAATATATACAGATATTCAATTCATCTCAAACAGATACCAACAAAAAACATTAAAATTTTAAATAATGTTGATTATTGTTAAAACAAAGAGTCAACTACCAGTTGGAGATGGATTCAAAAAAGATAGAAAAACACAAAATAGTATATAAATGGATTTAAACAGTCTAGATTTTATAACAATAAAAGACTCATGATGATGGTATCACCACAGAAATGCACATTAGCCTGTTGTTGTATATAACAAAGTGCATAATTATTGAATCTTTTATAACATATTATGGCGTTGGGGGTGATAATTCATTTGTGTGAAATTCAAATTATTTTAAGTATACTACATAAATAATAGACAATTTCAGAAATATCAGTAATGAATTATTCAGTGATTAATATGAACTGAATTTGTAATTATAACAAAATTATTTATGTATGTGTAATACAATAAATCATTGACACCATCGATATGTGTGTATATTGATTGTAAATAATTTGATTAAAAACACATTACAACTTGTATAAATTTTTACAAGATCAATAGACACTTTATATATAAACATGATTTTTATTTTTCAGAGATCTGCAGGTTCTTTGCATGAAAACAGTATGTCAAATTTATACGACAGTTGGAGATCAGAATGGAATGGTTATTATTATAATGCTTATTATGGGAATCCGAGTAGCAGTGCAAGTGCAAGCGGTTATGCAAGACGACGTTCTGATTACGATACTAATTTTTAAGTTCGATAAGTGTCTTTGTTTTTTTTTTTTAAAAAAAAAAATAGGAGATTTAATATTTTTATTATGGATTTAGGGAGGATATTTATTTTCTGTCCGTAGCAAATAACAATTTTGATTATATAGTTACCTCTAGTCAAAGAATTCGGTAACGAATATTGATGAATATGAGATGTGGAAAAATAACAAAGAAATTATCGACATTATAATGATATGTACTATCTTCATGACTTACGATGTTTAATTATTACTTAACTGTTACTTTAATGTTAATGTTAAAGTTTCTAAATACTGTTTTTATCAAAGTGATAAATGACCATTCCAACTTGTATCTAGATTAAAATAGAAACTACTTAAAAATGTAATTATTAAAATAACGCCATAAGTAAGTTTTGTCCATAAAAAAATTTGTATGTTAAAATATAGGTTACAAATACTATTTAATGAAATTATATCTAAGATAAATGTATATAAATGTATATATTATTATAATTATTTTAAATACATAGACATTAATATGCCAAATTAAATATATTTAATCGAAACATAATTGTATCACGACTTGAAGAGAGTAAATTGATTTCTCTCATGCTCAATATTAGCAGCTATTCGAAGAATGGAAATATTTAAGAACTTTATAATATACAGTAATGTATGAAAAATGTATTTTCACTTTGTCCTCGGACAAATTTAAAAATTAAACACTTTAAAACGTGTAACACAATTAATGTAAAAAAAAAATAATAAAAAAACTAAATATATAAAGGAGGTTATGATTTTATTAACTTTAATTGGGGAATATGTTTTTGTTTTACAACGTATCTTTTATCGTTCATAAACCGTCTTAGTATTTCCGGAATCGAAACGGTCCCGTTCTTTTGTTGATGCGTCTCCGTAAGGGCGATTAACATCCTCGGAATCGCACAAGCCGTCCCGTTTACAGTGAACGCATAATCTAAACTTTTCCCGGTATTAAACTGAATATTCAATCGTCTCGCTTGGTAATCCGTACAATCGCTGCAGCTCGAAACTTCACCGAACATTTTTCTTCCAGGTAACCACGCTTCGATATCAAATTTTCGATAAGCAGAAGCACCTAATTCATGCGGAGGCATGTCAAGTGTCTGTGTATATAGACCTAGGGATGAAAAAAGATTTTCTTGAATTTGTAAAAATTCTTTTAATAATACTGATGATTTTTCTCTTTCTGTTACTCCAAACATTTCAACTTTTGTAAATTGATGAACTCTGAAAATTGAAATCTACTAGAATCCTACTTTGATATATATATATATATTCACATATATATATATATATATATATATATATATATATATATATATATATATTCACACATTTTAATTAATATTTACATATACCTAAAGATTCCCTTTTCCTCAGCTAAATTTGAAGTTTCTGCTCGATAACACCGACTAACAGCTGCCAATTTCAATGGAAGTTTTTCAACCGGAATAATATTATTCATCAAGAAGCCTGCTAATGCCATTTCTGCTGTTCCTGATAAACATTGATTTAAACCATGTTTCAAAGAGTCCAGCATGTACACCTACAACGAATAGAATGAGCACTTAAATCAACTTCAAATACATAAAAAAAAATATAGAGAGATTTACTTGAGTTCTTTCTCCTGCTACAGTCATACCGCATCGTTCTATGATTTCTCCAGGTAAAATATCTGGTACAGATATGATTTGAAACTCATGTTCGATCAATTTATTCACAGTGTACTTAATCAGTGCTTGTTGTAATTCGGCCAACTCCCCTAATAAATAATAACTTCGATGACCTGATAAAGTACCTAAATGTTCAGTTCTTATTAAGTTCAATGCTTTTGCAATATCACTAAATTCTTGTATTTTGTGATCAAATACGGGCTTTTTGCCGCACGTACGTAGTATTTTCGGATTGCTCCCGTAATTAAAAACTTCTGGATGAGTTTTGTTTGGAATTTTTTTCCCTTCTTGGAAAAAAATTTCTTTTAAGTTATTTACATTTTGTTCTTGTTCTTCGTTATCATTCACTTTAATTAATTCGTTGTACAATTTTTGAACAGTGTAAATATTTCCTACACCTTTTCTTCGAGAAATATTTTCAGCAATTTCGTTTAAGTTTAAAGGATTGCACAGATACTCCACGTTTAATTTAACATCCGGTAGTGTTTTTTCAAAATGTTTTAATTTTGAAAACGTTCTTCTAAATGAACTATTCAAAATTCCCACCATTGTACACTGTACTTTAGTTATATACAACTACTTTACCGACTTCAGTTCTATTTGAAATTGTGAGAAGTGCGGTTAGCCGGATAATTTTTATTAGTTTTTTTAATTGTAGTGTCAAGAATGGATGAGTTATTAGAAAACTTCAGTGACTCACTGTTAGATAGTATAGAAAAAAAGCAATTTATAGAATCAAAACGAATTGTTACTCATTTAATTGTCATATTTGATAGACCGCTGTCAAATTCTGAAATAGGTACGTGCGCTTTAAATTATTACAGGATTGTATTAAGTAAGACTTATTGCTGTAAACATGATTGTAGATCAGATATTTTTCAAATTATTCAATGAAGAGAATGGGATAATATATATATTTAGAAAAGTTTCAAAATTAAATAAAGAATTCAAGGACACGATTATTCAAATATTAAATTTATTCATTGTACTTATAAACAATTTCAAAAATCGTGTAGATCGTTATATAAATTCGATTATTGATATCTCTTTCCGACTGTTGATAGCAGAATCGTTTGCTATAATCAAAGAAAATATAATCAATTTATTTTACAAAATCTTTGAATATACATCATGGACAAGCACTGTAAAAGTGAAAGGGATATTTGGTCAATTGTGTAACTACTGTTATAAAAACAGTAAATTAACGCCGAAAGGTAAGATGATTACATGTTTGAAAAAGGATTACCAACGTTAATGATAAATCACTTTATAGTTAAAGGAAGTATAATATCTTTGATGGGATTAATGTCCAAAATACATAAGGATGAAACTTGTACCCTAGAAAATCGTTTTAATGATTATTTACTGTTTGTGTTAACAAAAACTATGCGTGGTTTAAAAACAAGTGATCTTCCACTAGTGAAAGGATTGTTAGAGGGATATACAGATTTTTTTGTTAATGCCTCACCGAGTGCAGGTCTTAATCCTGCATTTTATACGACATTATATGGACATATAAAAGTCATGGCCGATCCAAAGAACCAACGCATAAAAATAGCTTTCAGAGGTAAGTTATTTAGAATAAGTAACTTTATAATAAAATTTAAATTTCTCATTTGCTCTGAAAATTTACCAACACGCACACATACACAAATCAATGCCCATCAGAAATTGTTATTATTATTTTACATATTCTATAAAACTGTATTTATTTTCAGCCGCTTTAAAATTAATAAGTGTGCACGGGCATTTATTTTCTACACATATTGTTAGAGAGTACCAATGGTGGCATCAAACTTTAACCAATTGGCTAGATCTAAGTTATGAAAATCGTAAAGTAGGCATGCTTGCATTAAATGAGTTATATAAAGTGATCTCCGATCATTTAAGGACATCCTACGAAGAAGAAAACAAGGAGATGTTTTTATATTTTTTTAATTTTTTCAAAAGTTCATTAGTTTCTAATAACTTACAATCTCTGGAACTTCGTTTAGCGATCAGAGGATTTGGATTGTTTGCAGGACCGTGTCGAATATATCTTTCTTCTGAAGATGTTTCTTACATGCTTTTCGTCATATTACAGCGTATAGATCTCATTTATCTTTCCAACGACGGTCCTGCGGATGATGACTTGGAATATTTACCGAATTATATTGTCGCATTGTCTGAGATAATGATGGAACTCGGTGAAATAACACAAGATAATTTATGTTCGCTTCAAGAAGCCACCGTACTGACTATAAAAACGTTCCCTCAGTTAAATAAATCTTATCATCATTTCACTTACGCATCACTTATTCAAGCAATAGTTTTGTTATATTCTAGTAAAAATAACATTTTAAAAGATTTTATTTCAAAAGTTATCTATCAAGGTATTTTGTGGACTTGTTCACACAGCATTGTTATAGATACTGAAATCAGAAAAGAGTACACTTCTAGTAATATTAACATGGTGACATATAAAAATTATATACCGTTTTGGACCGATTTAATACACCATTCAAAGCATAAAATAATCAACGATAAAGTGTCAATATTGTCGATCATATTCGATGAATTTATAGAGTCGCTAATGATGATAGTGATGAAACTCGATTTAAATATTAAAAAAAAAGCTACGAGCGATGCGGTTTATTGTGATCTAGAATCAGGATTCGAAGCATCCAACCCAAAAGACTTTGTTATTTTTGTTAACGTTGTTGATTTCTACTGCGAGATTGCAGGATGCTTTGAAACATCTTTATTCGAACGATGCGTAATTTCAATGACTCAAAAGATAATTAAACTTTCGTATAAACATTCATTAATCAGTGGCTTCTATAAACTAGTTACGACAAATTTAATAATACTAGATAAGCTTAATTATTTCGATACAGATGGTTTAGAAACCAATAATGAAAAATCCAATTTTTTGGTATTGTTAAATAATTATTTGGAAGAGATTTTAATTAAAGTTAAACAGTGTAAAGGAGATTTGCAGATATCACTTTTTGAAGTAATTTTAGCATCTCCTGCCACGTCCATGAAAACATTAATGCCTTTGTTGAATTCTGTGATGGGATCGGTTTTTATAATTGGTAGAAGCTATTACAAACTGGCTTTTAAAGGAATCGATGCTCTCGATCGGTGGTACTTGAAGTTGCCTTATGAAGAAATCGAACCGCTATTAAAATTTTTAATACCGTATTTAGACATAATATTAAGAAGTAAATCGTTTCAAAATGATCTGGACATTAAACCGGATATGTTTAAAAAGTCGAATAAACGCAATGTGGCCAAAAAAAAAATCTATTTAATGTGTGATTCGGAATTAGTAACGCTAAAACATAAAATCGCCGATTTTGTCGGACGACTGAACAGCGACCTACATAACTCATTAATAAACACACAAGAAGATTGCCGGTTAGTTCTGTTGAAATGTAATGATTTACAGTTTACGGTGCCGTTTCAAGATATTTCACTGCAAATCAATCTAGACGAACTCATACCTCGAATAGTCGAATTGGCTGTCGAATCGAGTGATCGAAAAACCAGAGTCACCGCATGTGAAGTTCTACATACAGTCGTTTTGATCATACTGGGGAAAAGTAAACAGATCCAAGTGAAATCCAATGACTTTCTACGTTTATTCGAGAGTATATTTCTACCTTTGATCCGATTAGGGTGTGATACGGATCAAGTCGTTCAACAGTTATTCAATCCTCTCGTGTTACAAATTATCCACTACTATTCTAGTAGTTTTCAGTTTGGTAGCGAAGAAACAAGTCTTATCATCGATACAATAATAGAGTGCATTACACATCCGTCCGATACAAAAGTTCGAGATTTTTCAATAGACTGTTTGAATGAGTTCATCGAATGGTCTATAAAGCAGCAAGTGGACAAGAATAATGCCACTTCACTTAATAACATTGAAATTGTTTTGAAAAAAATCTGCGATTTATGTTTTCATCCACTTCCTGAAAAAAGATTGGGTGCAGCTCTAGCGATGAATAGAATTCATAAGCTAGTAATTAAGGAACGTAGGTTTATTAATAAATTTTGGATTGAATTGTTATATTCTTTTCTTATGAATTTGTCGATGTTAAATGTGAATTACAATGAAATGATAAATTTATCCGAACACATACAGAAGTCGATAGATTTCATCGTAAGTGATATTATAAAAAATAAAGAAACGTTGAATAAAGTCGATAAAACAAGAAGGAAACCTGTCGTCTTAGACGAAGCGAATCTGAGTCGAATCATCGACTGGATTTTTCATCAGTACGGGAGAATATGTATCGATTATAGCCGTAAATGTATGGAAATATTTTGTAAACTGGCATCGTCCGTTGATAACTGTACATCAGCTAAATCATACATTTGCAATTTCATTCAAAACACTTGTGTCGACGATTTCTTAAAAATAATCGAATTTAGTTTAGATTCGACAGATCATTTAGCCGAAGAAAATAATTTATCTTGCCTGTTGAAATGGTTCGATCGGTTTCTTCTTTCTCTCGACTGTTACGATCAGTTATTACATTCAAACCTGATTGTACCGGAACTGTTATTCAGCGGAGATAATAAAATACAAAAGGCAATTGTATACATTTTAGATAATGCACCGGATTTCAATAGATCGTCGCAGAAAAACAGCTTAAAAGAATATCGAGAATTCGATCGTTTGAAATGTTTGCTGCTTGTAAGAATTTTCGATTTTACTGCAAACGTCATGAAATGTCACAAGCAGTGCAAAATCTGGAATGAGTTGTGGTGTGTACAACTGTGGAAAGTTTTGTCATCGTGTTTCTGTAATCCTGAATCTATGGGATTCGATTTAAAAAATAGAGAAATCGCCGAAAATCTTCCGAACGTAATGAAACACATTTTAATGAACATCAAACGATATCTTAACCCTTGTGACTTTCAACAATTTTTATGGATATTAGAAAAAGACTTGAAAGATCACATGAATAATTGTACTTCTATAGTAAATACAATGAACGAAAATCAAATTTCTATCAATGCTTTTGTTTTGCTAAAAAATGTAATTACTCTAAGTGAATACAAATTCCTAACTAATTCGTTGCCTGAAAGTTCAGATCTATTAGAGCACATTTTCAATAGTGTAGTTCATAAATTGGACAATTCTACATACGGTGTAAAAATCAATTCATCAGTTCATGAACATGTTGAATATTTAATAACGCTCGCCTTCAATCTCTGTGATGAGAGAACAGCTATAATTAAGTTCATAACTTCCAATGAATTGATAAAAGATCCTCAGATACATAGGGATGTAACGCAGGGAGAATATTTTTTTTCAATATACAGCGAAGTCATCGTAACCAATCTAATAAAATATGATATTAAATCATTCGAACTGTTATTAGAAAGTTATAGATTAAATCAAGAAAAATGCGTTTTTAAAATTTTAATCGAAATATTAAAACATCTTCATAAGAACAAGCATATAAAAAAGAGACACTGTGAAGAAACAGCATCACTCACACTTTCTAGATGGCATTCGATCGTTTCAAATCACAAAAATGAAAACGATACGATCACTCTTCTCCAGCACATTGTAATGATTGTAGACAAACCTGTGAACGGATTATGTAATCACAGTTCGCAAATCGATAAATGGATTTTGAATCAGTTGTTATTTTCGTCGCGTTCTGTTGATGTCTTGAATTACAAAATTCGATTGTTAGATTTTTTACCGTGCATATGCGGATGTTCTGACACAAATGTTTTTTTTCAGTAAGTATTGAAATTTTCTCCACGTTTATTTCAGTATACGAATTTAATGCGTGCTGTTTTCATTTTCAGAAAGTCTGTTGAAGAATTTATCAAAATCCACTTTGGAATTTTTCTAAACAATTGTACTTCTTTGACGCCTCAAAGTCCCGAGCAAATCAATTTAATATTAGTATTTAGAAAACTATTAAAAGCTTGGAAAACTAGCGGTTCGTTGATAATTTTTCAAGAAGTTATAAAAATGATTCGACAATTTTCCGACCATTTGAACGAACAAGAAATTAACGACGCTTTCGAGTTCACCATGAATAGACTGAATAGTGAGATTCAGTTCAAAATGATCGAAATTGTATACGTCATGACCTTCGATGAAGTTTATTCCGTATCTGAAAGAATTCAAGTTTTAATGAAGTATCTACTGCTGTTATTAGATTTATCGAATTTTAAGACTATTGAAAATTTCTTTGCTTCTAAAATGAGTGATTTGATGCGTATTTTAAATATGTCGCTTACTGATAACGACGATACAAAAAATGTTTTAGTCGGAAAAGTGATCGTGTTTTCTTTAGTAGAAATTCTTTTTTATAGATTCGATAGTGATTATTTTGAATCGAAGTCGTGTCCGATTACGGTAGCTTGCTCGGACAACATTAAAACCGGAAAAGAATTGGTAAAAGAAATAGTAAAGTGCTCTTTGACAGCGCGTAAAACTACAATCAATTCGACTAGTGAATTAGACGAATTGTTTATAACTTATCAATGCTGTGCTTATAAAACTCTAATCGCAGTGATTAGTAACACTCAGGTAGACGTTAAAAAGTATCTCGTTTTATTTTATCACGAACAAGACGGAAGAGATATTCTTTGGGAAAAAATCGTGGATCGTTCAAAAAATTACACTTTCACTCAAGATTTCGACGAGTACCCATCGAAAAGAAAACAAATTATAAATATACGTAGTAGAATCCGAAAAGAAAATAAAGATACCGATAACTTTCAACATACCTACAATGTTAATTATATATCTACTCAGAATTTGTTCAATAGTACTTTAAATGAAGATGTCAGTAGATTTGATTTTTCGAATGTAATTTTGAAAAATCAAATTGAATCGTCCGCCAACGAAGTACACGCTCGAGTGAATAACCGAATGATCATCGAATTAGAATCGAACGATTTGAACGATCACGAATGTATGGCTTGTTTGTGCGGACTTATTCGTCATATCACTCACTTGATGGAAAATAATGAAGAACAAGACGTACCTTTTTGGATACGAGGCATTAAAAAGAATTTAACAAACGATGACGTCCATAAAAATATAAAATTGTTTTTGCTGAAACTCATCGAAAATAATCAAGATATATTTAAACCATATGCAAATGTGTTCTTTGTTGCTATATTGAAAGCGATAACCAACGAGACGTGCGGAGAAAATTTGAATTATTTTAATGTAGACTTGGTGAGTAAAGTTTATCCCTATTTGAAAGAATGTTTTGTATTTTTATTTTTCTTAAAAAAATACATTTGCGCAAAAAACAACTTAATTTCATTATTAATTGTATATATATTTTTTATAGATAAATATGATTTTACTTTGGCATACTGAAATAACAGTATCGTCTGAAGATAAGCCAGAACTTATGAAATTTTTGCATTTTATTGTCGATCGTGTTGGTCATTCTAATAAAAAACTCTTCAAACTACATATTGAACTTCTAAAAACTATAGTCGAAGTTTGGAGAAATGAAATTGAAATTTCTAGCAAGATGTTCGAGTATTTTTCTAAAGAAAATAGCGAACCGCTCGATATTACAGTTGTAATTAACATTTGTGCTATTTTCACAGCAAACAAACTGAAGCCTTGGAATAGTACGACAAAAGCTACTTTTTTCAACACTTATTACAATTACATAAGATCAGACAATCGTGAAATTTACTTACCCTGTTCGGAATTACTAGGAATGGTATTTGTGATGATCGATCCCGACTTCTCCAAGTCTTTGAATGCCGAAGAAGATGAGATTTTTTTCGAAAAAGTAAGAAGACATATAAACTTATCATTCGGATCGGGAAATTATGATAAAGTGTATTATTGTTTGCACGGAATTCACAAGTATTATCCGCCGTTCATCGATTCTACTTTTACAAAAGGTGTTATGAGAAAATTCAAATCGATTAGCGGAGATAAATTCAAAATCATTTCGATGAAACTTCTCGCGTCTGTTCTCAAAACAAATTACCGCGAATCGCTCGATGAGATAAAGTTATCTTTCTTTGAAGAATGTTTAAAAGAAATCGAACCAGAAGTACAGCAGTTGGCTTTATATTGTTTGAAAGAAATTCTGGACTTATTAGATTCGAAATTATTTTTAGACGTATTTCCACTAATAACCGAATTCTTAAATCATAAAAATTCTCGATGCCGGTCCCTCATGTACGACATAATGATCAGAACGTTCGAGAAGTACGAGTCGGCTTGCGAAGAAAACTTTCGTGAAATACACGCTATAAGTAAAAATATCCTGTTGTTCGGATTACGCGATACAGACGAAGAAATACAACCGAAGATTTTTGGTTTTTGGTCGGCTAAAATGAAAACATCTCCTGACACTGTAACACGACTACCAAACATTATTAGGAAATTACATTCGTCTAGTATCGACAATTATCTGGGTCATTGCGTATATTTTATATTGGAATCGACAGAAAGCTCGCCGAATTTTAAGAAAAACATATTCGAACACCCGTTGAATTTTTGTGAATTCAGAGAACAAAAAGTTCTGATTAATTGGCGGGCTCAAAATATTTCATTAGTTCCTCTGTTCGCAGAAACATTAGCGAGCCAGATAAATCAAACGTATCATCACAAGTCTCAATTAGGAGATGAAGAAATTATGATCAAAGCCACGCAATCGAATTCGACTTTCATTAAACCTGCAACGTATATTCCGATGATAAAAGATTCGATACAGGGCACTCTTCTGTTCACGACCGGAAATAATTCAGAGAGTTCATTCTCTCGAAAATATACTAAAAAAGAAACCAGTAATGACGATGTAGTGGACGATAGACGTTTTGTTTACAGATATAGGTTTTTAAAGAGTTCTACCAAATTAAGTAAGTATTTTGCCATGAAAAAAAATGAACAAGCTAGTAAAATCGAAGAATCGAAACGAGATTATTTCAAAAAAAATGAAAGAAACGTAACTCTGTATCGTAATTATCGAGTCGGTGATTTTCCAGACATCGGAATAACTAATTGTTCCTTCATCAGACCTCTTCAGGTTTTAGTAAAAGTAAGTGTTATGTATTGATATCTTATTATTAACTTATTTATTAGTTACTTGTTGATTTGGAAGAATTGGCTGATTCACTTTATACAAATGTCTAACTATAACACCACAATAGTTTTTAAAATGTTCAATAATCACTTATTGTTCACTTTATTTATAAATATATCTTCTGATGCAATTCGATGGGGACATCTTCATCGGCAGAGTCTTTCTGTTAAATTATTCGACTTTTTTTAAGTATATACTAATTTGTGTTTTTGTGTCTTTATTCAATCCATCTTTAACTGGGGGTTAACTGTTTCTTTTTATTTCGTCGCAGGTCATCAATTTTAGTACGTGTCTATCCGCACTTGTAAGATTTGACATGTTTATTTCGATAAATATTATTTATGGTTTTTTATAACGTGATTCTTGTCATAGTGTTTGACATTCTTAACATTTTATGAGATCCATTTGAGATGAATTGAATATTGTTTGAATGCGTTAGGTTGTGATTTTTTAATAAACTATGTCAATATATATTTGGAGATTCGGTATCTCCGGTTTGAAATAAAATACACCGTTACATATGACAAGTATATTTATTCGTAATTAACGTAGTTGAACAGTAATGTTTACAGAGTTATCTATTGTAGCGACGGTGGCGAGACTCG
This sequence comes from Neoneuromus ignobilis, assembly GCA_029203775.1. Taxonomy (NCBI): domain Eukaryota; kingdom Metazoa; phylum Arthropoda; class Insecta; order Megaloptera; family Corydalidae; genus Neoneuromus; species Neoneuromus ignobilis. The sequence goes on along the minus strand of CP092096.1, from coordinate 896,271 downwards.
AGTCCCTTGTGTTGTATGATTGATGATAGTTGTTGTGAGACCAGCGTCTTGCCTTACGGCTAAACACTGACTAAAGATTGACGGTTTTTGCAGTCTTTTATATCGGTCAGTTTGTCGCTTTCACATTCCTGACCGATATGGGGTTGCAGGTCCAGATGTTGTCCTTGCGGCTCGGCCGTTTGATCTTTCGGTGTCTTCTACGAGAATCGGCAAGGCCACATCTGGCTTTGATTGTCCGCTTAGGGGTTGACGGTCTAACTGCATTTTATTGCTAGCGTTGTCACACTTTCTAAACGGTACTTTTTTATTGGCGTTGTCGAATTGCAACGGGCGGTTGACTGATCTTGCCATCGGTGCGATGGGATAACCGCCACATATATATATATATATATATATATATATATATATATATATATATATATATATATATATATATATATTATATATGGCTAATGTCATTTATATATTTTATATATTCTAATTGTGTTTCTTTATAAAATATTATTTACGGTAATACAAAAGGCTAAATGAGCTTGAGGTTATTGAACTATTATCCGAGTTCATACACGCGATTAATTTTTATAAATTTCCATGTTCTCTTGGCAGTCTATGTCTCTCTTATCTGTTATATGTTTAATTGATTCTAATTTTCCTAAACTATGTCAGTTTTCAAACATGTGTTGCTACACTAGATTTATCTATTCTATTATATCGTACATCAGCTTTGTGTTCCTTAAATCTGATGCCGATCGTCTTTTTGCCCCATATAATATTTTTGATAATCTTCGCAGTTGATTTTGTAAATCTCAGATTTTTCTTCCATATCAAGAGGATCCTTTGGATTTCCTAACATATTCTTTGGGTTATTGCTAGCTGTGTATTCTATAGTTTACATCTTTTAGTGTTTTGGATAATCCTCTTGTGTATTTCGGATAATATGAGATTTTTATATTGGTTTGCTTACTGTCTATATCTATTTTGAAAGATGTGGTGTTTTTTTATCTTTAATTTGTTTTTATGTTTTGTAACTAAATTTGACATCACATCTTTCTTGTAACCATTCTATTCGGAAATCTGTACTATTGTCTTCAGTTCTTCTGAGTAATTTTTCTTGGATAATGGAAAATTTATTAGTCTAAAGATCATTGAATTTAGTGCTGCCATTTTTTGCTGATTGCAATGGTTTGATTCGATAGGTATAAATCTATTGTTGCTTGTTTCCTTCTTATGTATATTGAATTCGAGTCTACCAATCCTTCTTGTGATTTCCATATCTAAAAACACCAGTTTTCCCGAATTCTTTCTTTCATGTATGCGTAACTGATAAATGCGTGTTTGTTATTTATGGTATTTAGAAATTCTGTAATACTTCCTTGCTTTGTATCAAATATGCCAAAAATGTCGTCGACATATCTGACCCAAATTTTGGGAAGGTATTCCATGATTTCTCTCAATTCGCATTCAAACTCACCCATGTAGACTTTATTTTATAATTGGTGCTAATAATGAAATTTGGAACCCCTTCATGTTTTCAATTAGAAATTTAATGTCTAGTTTGCTTAATTCTATTTTAGTCTTGATTTTATAGTACCTGTTACGATCCTTAGGCCAGGAAATCGTTAGTTATTTGTTTTTGAACTGTGGCTGATTCACTTTAACACAGATGAATTTCTAACCCCAACACCACAATAGTTTTTAAAGTGTTCAATTGATTTTTTCTCTTGTTCGTATCGTATTATAAAATTTTAATGTACATCTGTATTTATTTATAGCAAGATGAAATCTTAGCACGATCACTGTTCACATCACTCGTCGGCGGATTCATAAGAGACATTGAAGATTCTAACCAGTTCATATCGGCAGTCGGGAACGGTATAAAAGAAGTACTCGATTCTACAAATATCTTTTCACCGAATGTCGTTGAACCATTTTTACATTTAGCGTTGAAACATTCTAATATAATAGATATTCCGAACGATACGATAATACTAGCTTCTAGAGACAGTGGTTTATTATCGTCAGGTTGTTTACTATTAGAAGAAAAAATCATACACCAGGAAATCGATCAACCGATTTGTAAAAGACCTAAAAGTGAAATAAATCCTGTAGATAAAAACGATTCTTGGATTAAATTAGTCGAGTGAGTTGTATTGAAATGTTTTTATACTATTAATACGAGTAAGAATTATACATTATTACTTTTCATAGATTATATAAGGGCATGTCGGAATCGGACGTGGTGAAAAATATTTTTGTTGAAAAAATGGGATATATTGAAGTTTTGGAAGGACTCGAGCACGAATCCATGAACGAATGGAAAAAAGCACGAGACGTGTACGTTTCGATGGTCGATGAAAGTAATGATCCGCAGAGTAAAATCCCTCTATGTTTAAAGGATTTTTATTATGAAATGTGTTTTAAATGCTTTGAAAATCTGTTAGACTGGGGAGATCTATTACGAAACATAAATACTCTTATGCCGGATTATGAAAGTGCTTGGACTAAACCGTGCGATCGTGATAAACTGTTAACGTGGTTGATAAATGCGCATTTACAAGAATCTCTCCCCCTATCGTGTACGAATAAAAAACAATCTGATAATTTGAATTCCAATGTTAAAATTCTCGAATATTTAAACAGATGGATGTCAGATAAAGAAAAGGCTTCTTTTCTAAAATCGAAGTTTTCAGAACAACTTGCAATGTTTTCAATAATGTGCAAACAAATTGAACATGCGAAATATTATATCGGCAGGAATAAAAAGATTTTTTTAGACGATTGGTCGCGATTGAGCGCTTGCTACGTAAAACCGAGGTTCGATAAGCTGTCTAGTCTACAAAGGACGGCCGATATCGAAACATGTCTATCTCTGCTCGAAACGTTAAACGTTCATGATTATAAAGAGAATATCGGTCGTGTCGTCTTGTCTTGGAATAACGACATGGATCTAAATGAAGGAAAATTAATGTTGACTAAAGATAAAGTCGAATATAGAAAACAGTTCTTACTCGAGATTTCCGATAAACTGAAACAGATCAAGCTTGAAGACACGGAGGTTTATAAATCATTGAGTGAATCGGCGATCAATATGGATCTCAAAATATTCGATATGGCGTTCCGTGAACGAAATTTTTACATAGCGAGAGCGTACGTAAAGGGTCATTATAAGAACGTGAACAACATGTCAATAACCATTAAACTTAAAATGAATCTGGCTTTATCAAAGTATATGCTTTTGAAAAGTTACCATGAAGACGATGAGAGAAAACACACACAGTATTTGAGTTCCTTAAAATACTTAGGTAAGAGGATTACAAATTTCTTTAATCATTTATTTTCTTTTTTTAGTCCTACATTACATTTTACTTACATTATAAATTTATTTCAGTTAAAAATGTATTTGGCGATTGTAATTTATGTCTTAATCCCATAATACATTTTGAATCATGCGAGCATAAAGCCATGATTTATGAAAATCTATTAACACTCGTTTTGAAATATCCTCATTTAAGTCAAGAGATATATAAGGATATTCCAGATTGCAAAAGCAAAGAAGAACTACTAAACAGTTTAAATTCACAGTGTGTAAATACATTATTTCAATGGATGAATCAATGTAAAAGTATAGCTGATGAAACATCAGATCCAAAATTCATTCGTTCTCTAGCAAATGCGTATATGCATCTTTTTAATTATTGTAAAAAGTATGAAGAAGTAAATAACCTCGAGATGCCTCAGTACACTTCATTTATACTTAAAGCAATGAAATTGGGCAACGTTTCAGCGAGAGATATGTTTCCTTGTTTGCTTCAACGTGCAGATATATGTACTTATTTGCAGAATGATTTCGTTCAAGATGTAAGGAATTTCATTTCTCACTATTGATTTAAATAGCATATACTTATAACAATTACAGTGATATTTAAGTCATTATGTTTTCAATATTTTAGTGTGATGATGTACCAGTATGGATGTTTATTCGGTGGATTCCTCAATTACTAAGCGTAATGGACGGACCAGCCCTTAATTCTGTTAAAAATATCCTATTTAAAATAGCTTCTACCTATCCTCAAGCAATTGTATATCCTTTTTCTGTGAGTAAAGAAAAATATTCGTTAGAGAGTATAGAATTAAAAGAAGCTGTAACGAGGTAAATCTAATATCTCTCTTTAAAAGTCATTTAATCAGTTGTAACTTTATTATTGAATCTACAACAATCTCTTTGTAATTTATTTCAGAATGGAATTGATATTGTTCAAATATTCAGAACACAGTAACTTTTTAAATGCGCTATCGACTGTCGTTGTACCCGAAATAAAATTCAAACATTATTTAACGAAATTGATAAACTCTTTGAAATTACCTGAAAATCAGGTAAAAGCAACCTATGAAAATATAATGAATATATTTCAACCTGAAATCGATCGTTATCATGGAGTGATTTATAGTTCAGTTAAGAAATTATGTAAAGATAAATTAAGTGTAATATTTAAAAGTAAGTAATCTCATCTAGAAATCTTGTTTTTCTTTTTCTTCATTAATCATTTATTTTCAAATATTAAACGATCGTACATAATATATATTATAGATAACAATTCGCTTGAATCGATTGAAAATAAATTGAAGACCATTGTAATTCCAAATCAGAGAAAATCGTTTATTTTGAAAGATTACAGTCCTTGGCTTGCTAATTACCGATCGCTTTCTATTGAAAATGAACTTGAAATTCCAGGACAATATACCGGTGATAGAATGCCTTTGCTGCAATATCATACCAGAATTAGTAGTTTCAGTAGAAATGTAAGTCAAAGCACAATTAAAGTGTTTTTTTTTTAAAAAAAATCGCATAGAAAATCGTTTCAATCAAATAATATTTAGATTCAGATAATGCCTTCTATTCGACAACCGATCAAGATAACAATCGTCGGCAATGACGGTAAAGAATATCCTTTTCTCAATAAATTCGGCGAAGATCTAAGACAAGATCAACGCATACAACAGTTATTTGTTCTCATGAATAATATTTTAAAAGAAGACTTTACATGCAGTTACAAAAATTTAGAAATCAATACCTACCAGGTGATAACCTAAAATTATTATTTGTTTAATTAACTTTAAAAGTAATTGAATATTAGAATATTTATAATTAAGTAATCTGAATAATTCATATCTATCTATCTTTAAAGGTCATTCCGCTTACAACTAATTTAGGAATTATTCAATGGATCGACGATCATAAGTCGTTGAATGAATTCTTGTACGGTTCCAAAGATGAAGAAAACCATCGTATTTGTTCGGAAACATTAAATAATTTTTTCAAATGGCTACGTCGTAAAACTGGCAACTATGACAAAGATTTCTTAATGTATGAGCAACTCTGTAGTTTATCTTCAAATGAGATAATACCGAAATTCAGAGAATGTGTCAGTGAAATTCCATGGGATATTTTACGGTAGGTTAACAGCGTCATTTATCGTCTTTATTGTTTTATCGTCTTTATCGTTTTCACAGTAAAGCGTTTTGGAAAATGAGTGCTACATCCGTGGACTTCTTCTCATTACGACAGAATTTTTCCAAGTCTTACGCGACGATGTGTATAGCTCACTGGCTGTTAGGAATAGGCGATCGTCATCTGTCAAACGGTTTGGTCTCTTTAAAAGACGGACGGATATTAGGTATCGACTTTGGTTACGCTTTCGGCGCGAGCACGCAATGCCTACCGGTACCCGAATTGATTCCGTTTCGCCTGACTCCGCATATTGTAAATCTGATGCAACCTTTCAACGAGAAAGGAATTTTAAGCGAGACGATGGCGCATTGTTTGAGAGCATTTAGAAAGAACCATGATTTATTATTAGCAACGATGGATGTTTTCATTAATGAGCCTCTCTTAGATTGGCTAGAAATTGCTAAAATTAAAACTGAAAACATCGAGAGTGAAAATTGGTATTCTAAGAAAAAAGTATCGCAATGTGAACGTAAACTACAAGGTGTAAATCCTATGAATATTATTATCGAAGACTTGAATGAAAATAAAATAACTAAAAATATAAATAGATATGTAAGTTTTGTTAAAGGGACAGATGAATATACAAACAGAGATAAATTTACTAATGAATACTTAAATGTGGAAGAACAAATTGAATGTCTTCTTAGCTTAGCAACTGATTATAATATACTTGGACGTACATATTATGGTTGGCAGCCGTGGTTGTAATATCTTGGTGAGTGTTTATTTATTTTTAATCAAATAAACAGTATATGTTGTATA